>CM035440.1:65337129-65517129 GCA_020310875.1 Ceratopteris richardii | reverse complement strand
TGATGTTGACCTTTATAATCTGAATCCTCCAAGAAATTCTAAAAACTTGTGGCGTGCACTCTTAGTAGGTACAGAGGTGGAAGCCATAGCTTGCAAATGCAGACTGCTCTAACACTCAATGTAGTTGCAAAAGTGAGAAATGAGGAGAGAGGACTCCCATTTATAACTTTTCTAGAATTTTTAAGTGATGGGTCCCACTTTTTCATAGAAGTGACTTTTCCTTAAATTAAAACATAAGAGTCTTGGAAAGGAAAACTTTGACATTTGGGATCACATCAAAGAAAATAAACAATAAGAATGCTCTTTCAAGAAAAACCTTGAGAATGTACAGATACAAGTAGAATGTGGCCAAAATATCCTTGAAGCAAATGTGAAAATTTTTTCGTTGAAAAAATAGGTTTGTTTACAGGTTTCACAGTATCTTTACAAAAAAGAGTTATGACAATGAAATTTCAGTTCCATCCATGCTCCAATCTGCAAGAACCTTGATTTTGTCTTCCAATCTCTTTCCAATCTGTGGACAATTCATAAAACAGTAAAACATTTTCAAATCATGAACAATAGTGATAGAATAAGATATATATATATATATATATATATTTATATATATATATATATATATATATATATAATCATGAACAATAGTGATAGAATAAGATATATATATATATATATATATATATCCATATGTATATATGGAATACAACTCTTACCTTGTTCCCTCGTATTCAAAATTTGAAATCATGAAGATCATCATATCCCATGATAAGTAAGTGCTCTCTGAAGTTGGCCAAGTTCCAATGTTGATTAACTAAAACCACCTCCATATCATTGTTTGGTAACTTCACATTAATTTCAAATGAAGCTAAAGATCCCTCCGAGCTTTGCAAAGGTATCCACTCTCCTAGTTTACACATCCAACGATCATAATAAAATCTGATGTACAATGAGGTGCGATGTTTTAAATAGCAAAACCCTATACCTGTGTCACCAATTCTACAATGATATCTATCCTCTTTTGACAATCCTTCTACATAACCACACTTTTCCCCTAACAATCCTTCTACTGCTTCGTATGTAATATCTTTACATAGGAACATTGTAGGAGTTTCTACAAAAGGAATGCCTTGAAATATGAAAACAAAGCAATGGATTGGTAGAGTCCAATGAATACCTATTGATCTAGACACTCGTGTGAGTTTCAAAGAGTTATGTATGTCCATCACCATCTTACACTTGAAAGATGATATGGACCAAAAATCAGGTTTTGGCCACTCTAAACTAAGAAGAGAGTAAACTTTGATAATCTCCAACCTTCCATATTCACCATCTGTGGAAGGAACAATGTACTTGTGAGTGTAAAAGAAGATCCTTTCACGAATAAGTTTAGCAGGAGGTACATCTGGAAACACTAATGCCCCAATGTCTGCATGTAATGCTTTGAAAGTTCCTATAAGACTATGAAGTGGTTGCTCTTCGACTAAACTAGAAGGAAATATGACTGTAGCAATGAAAAACATATGAGATGAGTAATTAAGACATTTAACACCATGAAGCATTGAAAAAATAGAAATACTCACAATGGATTGGATATCTAATTCTATTGGAGTTTTCTAACTTCATGGTTGAAACTGTGAAGACATGTTGTACAATAGCAACCATCCCACCATGTGTTTGCTGCTTGAAGCCTAAGAGCTTACCTTTCCAATGAAGATCCAAATTTCCACGATCTCGAACACGATGAGGACCAAGTCCAAATGGTTGCATGTACACCCATGCACCTTTGCAAAACTCTTGTGGTAGCCAACTTCCTTCCATTGTTTTGATGTTGTGGCACGTCATTGTGTGAACTTCGTCTTTTGGTCTCCTATGAGCTCTGGAACTTTCCATGGGAGTAAGAGTTGTTGTCATTGCTGCAGAAGTTGGGAGAATGGTAGGAGGAGAAACAACGCTTCTGTTGTATGGTATGGAGGGAATAGAGGTGAAAAATATGACTTTTTGGGTTTTGGGTATGAAAATGGTAGTTTGAAGAGGGAAAATAGAGTTTTTTGAGTTATTTTGAAAAAAGTCACTTTTTTAGTTCACAAACATGCATGGATTTTGAATTAGAAGTAAAAAATAGCACTTTTGACCCTGAAAAGTGATATGGAGGTCATTTAATGGTATTATGATGAGTTTTATAACTTTTCAAAAATTTTGAATTTTTGAGACCAACTTGATTACGAGATTTCTTCTCTCTCTAGAAGACAACCCTGAACATAGAGGAATCTTGTCCTCTCTTCCCCCTTCAGCCTAGTATTTTATAGGGTATAGACTGTGGCCACCACCCTCTTCTAATTGGTCCATCACTAATCACTCCTTAAGTTAAAAGGCCCATCTAGGGTTCACCTTTTTTCCTAATGTTACCACTTACTTTTTGGGCTGAAGCATGCAATATGGTAGTTTATGTGATGAACAAGTTACCACCTACTCAAAGTCATGTATAGAAAGCACCTTATGAATTGTTTCATGGATCAAAACCAGATATTGCTAATTGTAGAATTTTTGGAAGCATATGTTTTGTTCATGTTCCACAACAGTTAAGGTCAAAGTTGGATCCAAGGTCACAAAAAATGGTTTTCATTGGTATGGGAGAAGGGCAACCAGGATATAGATGTGTGAACCCAGATACGGGAGAGGTAATTGTTTCGAGAGATGTTATTTTTCATGAAGATAAATCTTGGTATAAACATGAAGTGCAGGTAGATGAAGAAGAAACTATAAGAAGTCAAGAAGAAGAGCCAAGTTCTCCAAGTTCACCAGAGAGTCAAATTACACATGAAGAGGTAACTCCCCCCAATCAGAAGTTGAAGAAAATTCTCGATTTGATTTCAAAGGAAATTGAGTCACAGGAAGAAGAAAGTGAAGGTTCTATATCAAGAAGAACTCAAACTCGAAGGCAAGAAAAGCATGGTAGGACAAGAAGCCAATCAAGGTATCTAGTAAGAGAAAGAAAGCAACCTCAAAGATTTTCTCATGAAGCTTATATTGCAAAACCTCTTGAGGAGTTGGAACCAACAACTTTTAAAGAAGCGTCAAAGGTAAAGAAATGGGTTAAAGCAATGGATGAAGAAATGACAGCTTTGTATGAGAACAATACATGGAGTTTAGTTCCAAGGCAACCTAACATGAAGGTAATTGGTAACAAATGGGTGTACAGGATAAAGAGAAACAGTGATGGTTCAATAAGTAGATATAAAGCAAGGCTTGTTTGTAAAGGTTATGCACAGAGTTATGACATCGATTATGAGGAGACATTTTCTCCTGTTGCCAAGATATCAACAATAAGGACATTAACAAGTGTTGCTGCAAGCAAGGTATGGAATCTTTATCAATTAGATATAAAAAATGCATTTCTCAATGGTGATTTAAAAGAAGATGTGTACATGGAGCAACCAGTAGGTTATGAAGATCCCAAGAAGCCTACGCATGTATGTAAACTCTTGAAAGCATTGTATGGTCTTAAGCAGGCTCCAAGGGCTTGGAATTTTAGATTGGTAAAGTTTCTTGAAAAGCAGGGATACATGTGTTCAAATGCAGATACTTCTTTGTATGTTAAGGTTGAAGGATCATTGATTGTTTATATCTCAATTTATGTGGATGACTTGATAATAACAAGAGACAATGAAGGTGAGATAGCCAGGATCAAAGCAGAGCTTGGATCTGAATTTAATATTTTAGATTTAGGAGAACTGACGTACATTATTGGAATCGAAGTTATGAAGAAGGAAGATGGTGTATATCTTCTACAAAGGAAGTATATTTCAGATTTGTTAAAGAAATATGGCATGGAGCATTGCAAGAGTATCAGTAATCCGATGGAACCCAATGTGAAGTACAATGCTGAAGATGGTGACCTTTAGAAGGTCCACTTATCTATAGGTCTTTGATTGGTTCTCTTATATATGCAACTTTAACAAGGCCAGATATTATATTTAGTGTAAGTACATTGTCTCAATTCATGAACAAACCCACAGATGTTCATATGCAAGCAGCTAAAAGGGTCTTGAGATATTTGAAGGGTACATTAAATGAAGGTTTGGGCTATAAATATCATGACGGTTTGGATTTGAAAGCATACAGTGATGCAGATTGGGCTGGAAATAAGGATGACAGAAGGAGTAAAGGTGGATATTTGATATTTGCATGTAATAATTTGGTTTCATGGAGTTCTAAAAAACAACATAGAGTAGCACTTTCAAGCACAAAAGCTGACTATAGAAGACTTACAAATGCAACATGTGAGATTATGTGGTATTTGAAGCTTTATGAAGATATGAATCTATATACAACACGTCCACTACTCTTTGGAGATAATGTAAGTTCATTACAGCTCGCGTCTAATCCAGTGTACCATGCAAGAACAAAACACATTGAAGTGCACTATCACTATATCCCAGAGAAGGTGGTGAATGAAGATATTTATATTCAACATGTTGGAACTAAAGATCAATTAGCAGACATACTTACAAAGGCAGTAGATGCTCAGAAGCTTAAGCGAATCAAAGTACTACTTGGAGTCAAAGCTTTGGATTTAGAGCTTGAGGGGGGCAATGTTACATAAAAACAAGGTCTAAAGTAGTCTTGTAGTCTTGTGGATTTTATTAATTATTAAAAATAACATGTGGAGGCATTCACATCTCCAAATTTAGAGCAAAAGTAGATAAAAGTAAGAAGGAAAGGAGAGGTGTCTATTTTTAGACAAGGAATGCGCTTCTATTGATAGCCTCTCAATACGAAGAGTGGTTCTCTTAGTGTAGGTGTCCAAATTGAGTGATTCTTGTTGCGTTACAAAGCTTACAACTTTTACTATATAAATAGATCAGTTCTGCTAAATTTTCAATGAGAAAACTCCACGCAACTAGGTGGTTTTGCAGATCTTCTTTCTTGTGTCTATGCGATGCCTCATCAGAGACATACCTCTCTTCAAACTTTCATATCTCAGTCGTTATGAGGTCTTTTTGAGTGATTTCACTAGGAGGAATTTTTTTAGCTCTCATAATTTCTATTCTTATCAAAATTTTTCATAGATCTTGAAATTTTCTTGCTTTTGTCTATCAGTTTTCAATTCTGATAGTTAGTCATACCTTGCTGTTGCAGGCTTCTTCATACTTTTACTTCAAGCTGTTGGTTCAGGAGCTATACTCTACCTTTTTTGACGTTTTTTGTTTCTAAACCATGCTACTCAGAGTCTAACTTCAGGATATATGATTAGTTTTGTCAAATTTTGCTCAGAGAGATTCTGGTGGTTATTTTGCTACAGTGACCTATTTCTATTTTCTTGAAAGTTTGGTGAAAAGTTTGTTTTTGAAGTTTGGAAATATTTGTTTGATCTTTTGAAGATCGTGGGAGGTCTCATCATGTTTTGTTGTGTACTTTGATGTTTACAAGTTTGTAAACACAACAGATATGATGCATTATGGTTTAAAGGGAGAGACGTATATCTGTGATAGAAAGTAAGAAGATAGATAAAGTATACCAAACAGAAGCTGTGTGATGCATAAATCGTAAGTCGCATGGTCACAGCCAAAAATCACAGCAGCAAGCTCCTCTGCCGGAAGGTTCAAGAACGGGAGCGGTGATGAAGGAGGACGGCTAGCCCTAGAGAAAGGAGAATGAAGGCCTTTGTATGCAATTGTCAACATCTTCTCCTTTGTCCCCTGACATGGACCCATGTTGTAAACCCACAACCTGTCTACTGACACTGAACGAGTTTCTCATGAAAAGAGATATAAGCTTATCTGTCTGCACATGATTTAACTCAAATAGGATTTTCTCCTGTGAATAATTCACATAATTCGTTGCTAATGCTCTATTGTATATGCTTTTTGTTAATGGTGCACACTAACATCTCACCCGTATGCGTGCCTACATGTAAACAAACCTCGTTACGCCTCAGACAGTGACCTAATGTAATATCAGAGATTATTAAATCTAAGCAAAGAACCTGAGCTAGAAGCTGTGTCTTCTGCTTCCCATCAATCCAGACATATGGATTGATGTTCATCTCTCCATAGTTATCTGCCTCAAAAATACCATGCAACTTTTTATCAATGTAATTAAACAAAAATAGTGGCATCCCTGGTCGGACATTCTTTACATAGCTAATATGAGAAGCTGGAAGGCCTGGACATGCACAAAAGCTAATGATCAAGCTATTGTTCATGAATAAGGACGTAAGTAAAATAAAACCAAGCCAAGGATTCCAAGTAAGCTTTAGATTCAGCATTCTTCTCTGCGTTCGCATGAAAGCCATACCAAAAACATGCACACACATGAACATGCAGTAATATGTGGAGGGAGGGGGAGAGAGAGAGAGAGAGAGAGAGAGAGAGAGAGAGAGAGAGAGAGAGAGAGAGAGAGAGAGAGAGAGAGAGAGAGAGAGAGAGAGAGAGAGAGAGAGAGAGAGAGAGAGAGAGAGAGAGAGAGAGAGAGAGAGAGAGAGAGAGAGAGAGAGAGAGAGAGAGAGAGAGAGAGAGAGAGAGAGAGAGAGAGAGAGAGAGAGAGAGAGAGAGAGAGAGAGAGAGAGAGAGAGAGAGAGAGAGAGAGAGAGAGAGAGAGAGAGAGAGAGAGAGAGAGAGAGAGAGAGAGAGAGAGAGAGAGAGAGAGAGAGAGATAAGGGCACAGAAGGAAATGGTGTCCATATGACCAGGATGTGGAAAAACATACTATCGAAAGCACAGTGGAATCTCAAAATGAGAAATCGAAACCATGATATGATGCATTATGGTTTAAAGGGAGAGACGTATATCTGTGATAGAAAGTAAGAGGATAGATAAAGTATACCAAACAGAAGCTGTGTGACACATTCATTGTAAGTCGCATGGTCACAACCAAAAATCACAGCAGAAAGCTCCTTCGCCAGAAGGTTCAAGAACGGGAGCGGTGATGAAGGAGGACGGCTAGGCCCAGAGGAAGAAGAATGAAGGCCTTTGTATGCAACCATCAACATCTTCTCCTTTGTCCCCTGACATGGACCCACGTTGTAGACCCACAACCTATCTACTGACACTCAACGACTTTCTCATGAAAAGAGATATAAGCTTATCTATCTGCACATGATTTAACTCAAATAGGATTTTCTCCTGTGAATAATTCACATAATTCACTGCTAATGCTCCATTGTATATGCTTTCTGTCAATGGTGCACACTGACATCTCACGCGTACGCATGCCTACATATAAACAAAACCTCATTACGCCTCATATCAGAGATTATTAAATCTAAGCAAAGAACCTGAGCTGGAAACTGTGTCTTCTACTTCCCATCAGTCCAGGCATATGGATTGATGTTCATCTATCCATAGATGTCTGCCTCAAAAATTCCATGCAACTTTTTATCAATGTAATTAAACAAAAATTAGTGGCATCCCTGGTCAAACATTCTTTACATAGCAGATATGAGAAGCTCGAAGGCCTGGACATGCACAAAAGCTAATGATCAAGCTACTGTTCATGCATAAGGACGTAAGTAAAATAAAACCAAGCCCAGGATTCCAAGTAAGCTTTAGATTTAGCATTCTTCTCTGCGTTCGCATGAAAGCCATACCAAAAACATGCACACACATGAACATGCAGTAATATGTGGAGGGAGGGAGAGAGAGAGAGAGAGAGAGAGAGAGAGAGAGAGAGAGAGAGAGAGAGAGAGAGAGAGAGAGAGAGAGAGAGAGAGAGAGAGAGAGAGAGAGAGAGAGAGAGAGAGAGAGAGAGAGAGAGAGAGAGAGAGAGAGAGAGAGAGAGAGAGAGAGAGAGAGAGAGAGAGAGAGAGAGAGAGAGAGAGAGAGAGAGAGAGAGAGAGAGAGAGAGAGAGAGAGAGAGAGAGAGAGAGAAGGGCACATAAGGAAATGGTGTCCATATGACCAGGACGTGGAAAAACATACTATTGAAAGCAGAGTGGAATCTCTAAATGAGAAATCCAAACCATGATATGATGCATTATGGTTTAAAGGGAGAGACGTATATATGTGATAGAAATTAATTGGATAGATAAAGTATACCAAACAGAAGCTGTGTGATGCACTCATTGTAAGTCGCATGGTCACAACCAAAAATCACAGTAGAAAGCTCCTCCGTCGAAAGGTTCAAGAACGGGAGCGGTGATGAATGAGGACGGCTAGCCCCAAAGGAAGGAGAATGAAGGCCTTTGTATGCAACCGTCTGTTACCGTTAGTGTCCATGTGAAAGGCCAAATGGCCACCGGACACTTCTTTGTATATGTTCTTTAATAAAACATATAGTGGCCTGGTCAGTCACAGAGTGTAAGTTCGACTGCATTTGTAAGACCTAAGAAGTCTGTCTTCGTGCACCCTGTGTACTGCGTTTTCTGCGTATTCTACAACATCTGTGCGGAGTACTGTGTGTGGCGTCAGGAGCTCGGTTTTCTACTCCAAGCATATCATCGTGGAGCTCTCGAGAAGGAGAGTGCAGTGTGGTGCACGCCATCGAAATACTTCACTGGTATCAGAGCAGTTCGAGGCAAAAAAGCTTTGTTCCTTTTGTGCGAGCGAAGCGGGCACCCCCCCAGGCTCCCAGGCTTTCGACTAAGGTGGTGACCAAGGCATAGACCTTGGCATACCTTGTCATCCGAGTCACCGAAGTCACCGTTGGCGCCGTTGGCTGCGCGCGAGGGAGGAACCTCAACGATCAAGGAATATAGAGGTTCCCGGTACTTCCCGGGAGGTCACCCATCCCAGTACTGTTCCCCCCAGAGCTCGCTTAACCGTGGCAATCTCTTGTCACTAAGCTACACTCTTGTTGTGTTTGAAGAAGGGGAAAGACTAAGGTTGACATTACCTTGAACAAGTTTTGGTCCCTCAAAGCTTCATTTTTGCTTTTAAAGCCTATTTCTGACGCAATTTTGGGGTGTTTTTGGAGCCATTTCGGAGTACTTTCGCACGTAGTTCTCTTCACACAGGTCCAACAACATCAAGAAGAGTGTTCCTTGTACTTCTCAGACAATAAATATCAACCTTTGGGGCTGTATTTTCAGCCACACTCGTAAAACTACAGGTTTCTCGAGGGGTTTTCAGTTTTGGTGGGAGCAGTCGCTGCAAATTTATGCAGGTTCTTAAAGCCTAAAACATCAGAGGTGACAGACACTTGCAGGTGTTATTGGCTAGTTTTTTGGGCTGTGTATTCAGCCTTTCAGTGTCATTTTACTGCATATATTGAGCACATACACACCATGTACGCTTCTGTGGATACCGCTTATGTACATCCATGTGGGCATTGATATAGCGGTTACGTTCTTTGCATAAAGCCTTTTACGTTTGATAAAGAGGGTCGTGGTGAGGTTTTCTTAACCGGGAGACACCCAGATGTCGGGGTCTCTTCGGTGATGCAGGTGGAAGACTTACCCAGCCTCGCCATATGAGATGTATGATAGTTGTTCATAGGTGCTCGATAAGCCTAGTTGCCTTCTATTGAGTAACTGATTATATGCAGTGGAGTCAGTGATTCACTATGCAGGTAGACATGTTAGCACTTGTAGTTTTATGATACTTTGACACTGGTCATATGCTAATTTTGCAGAGGATACTCTGGCAAAA
The DNA here is from genome assembly GCA_020310875.1 of Ceratopteris richardii. Lineage (NCBI taxonomy): Eukaryota > Viridiplantae > Streptophyta > Polypodiopsida > Polypodiales > Pteridaceae > Ceratopteris > Ceratopteris richardii. Next base: position 65,507,542 of record CM035440.1, on the reverse strand, counting down.
TTTTTCCAGATTTCTGGTTTAGTCAACTATATAGTGGTCGATTTACTCCTTGATACACTTATTTGTTGGTGTTTGGACTCTTCTAGCTCCATTATCATTCTATTCAGTTCTCTACGATCATGGCATCAGAGTTCTCAGGCACATCCGGTGGATCAGGGTCTAGTGCTAGCGTTCCAAGGAGGAGCTATAACTTGCAAGGCAAAGACCATTTTGAGATCCGAAAATTTGATGGCACAAACTTTGCTCTATGGAAGAATCAGATTAAAGATGTGCTGATTCAAAGAAGGCAATGGAAGCCAGTAAATGGGATTTCAAAGAAGCCTGCTGACATGGATGAAGATGATTGGGATGAGTTAGATGAAATGGCCAGGTCTACCATTCGCTTGCACCTAGCAGATAATGTTTACTTTATAGTATTAGACTGTGAAAGTGCAGAGGAGCTTTGGAAGAAGTTATGCAATACATATGAAAAAGAGACGGCATCAAATAAAGTATATCTGATGAGAAAATTATACGACCTTCGTATGAAGGACACAGATAGTGTTGCTGCTCATCTAAATGAGTTTGATGCCATATTCTCCCAGTTACAGGCTCAAAAAATGGATATGGACAATGAAATGAAAGCAGTATTGCTGTTATGCACCCTGCCATCATCATGGGATACATTTTGCACAGCTATTAGCAATAGTGCACCAGGTGGTAAACTTGTCTATGATGACATATGTGGAGCACTCTTGAGTGAGGAGATTCGTAGAAAATCTATGGTTGGCACTCAGAGTGGAGATGCATATAATGTTCGTGATTCTTACCAAGGAAAGAATCAACAACGTGGCAGGAGCAAGAACAAGGAAAAGAATGGTCAACGGAATAAGAGCAGAAGTAAATCAAGGAAGAGGGATATTGAATGCCATTATTGTCATAAGAAAGGACACATGAAGAAAGACTGTTATGCATTAAAGAATGCTAAAGGTAAAGGACAGAATGTTGATGGGCATGTTAAACAGTTACCTGCACCATCTACTTCGACTGTGAAGATTGAAGAAATTAATGCTATTTCTGATGATGCTGATGTGTTGACACTTGATAGTACTGTGCCATCTGAGGCACTTATGGCTGATTCTCTTTCCCACACCTGGCTGCTAGATTCTGGTGCTTCTTTCCATGTGACACCACATAGAGAATGGTTCTCTAATTATGCAGCAAAGTCTCTTGGTACCGTGAGACTTGGTGACTCTTACCAGTGTGATGTTGTGGGGATTGGAGATGTGGTTGTGCAGTTCATTGATGGTTCAAAATTTACTATGCATAATGTATGCCATGTACCTCAGTTATCACGCAGTTTGATGTCAGTTGGTCAACTTGATGACCTTGGTTACAAGGTGGTCTTCTATGCTCAGTCCTTTCGTATATCAAAGGGCAATATGGTTATTGCAAAAGGAAGGAAAGTTGGCTCACTTTACCCTTTATTTGTATCACAGAAAGAACACTTGTTAGCTGTTACTGAACAGCCTATGGCTTGTATTTGGCATGGTTGTTTGGGCCATATATCTCGTAGTGGAATGGAAAATCTTTCTCGTTCTGGCTACTTACCTGTGTTATCTTTCTCTGATTTTTCATTTTGTGAGCATTGTCAATATGGAAAGCAAACCAAAAATGTGCATAAAACGCACATGGACTCTTCAATTCAGCCTTTAGATCTTGTTCATACAGATGTGTGTGGTCCTATGCCCACTAGGTCCTTAGGTGGTTCTCTTTACTTTGTCACTTTCATAGATGATGCTACTAGAAAAGTCTGGGTATATCCTATCAAATTGAAGGATGATGTATTCCCTACTTTCAGAAAATGGCTTGCTTCAGTTGAGACTGAAAAAGGAACTAAGCTTAAGGCTTTACGTTCAGATAATGGGGGTGAGTATACCTCACATGAATTCAGCCTTTTCTGTCAGTGTAGAGGGATTCGTAGAGAGTTTACAGCTCCTTATACCCCAATACAGAATGGTGTAGCTGAGAGGATGAATAGAACTATTCAAGATAGAGTAGTCTCTATGTTGCATCATGCAAACCTCTCACAAGGTTTTTGGGCAGAAGCAGTATTGACTGCAGTTCATGTGATTAACCTTTCACCTAGTACTGCCAAAGGTCTGAAAGTGGCACAAGAGTTATGGACAGGAAAACCACCATATTATGATCATCTTCTAGTTTTTGGGTGTGAAGCATATGTTCATATACCCAAGAATCTTAGACAGAAGTTGGACCATAAGTCAAAGAAATGCATTTTTCTTGGATATGGTCGAGAAGGACAATTTGGATATCGCTTATGGGATCCTGAAACATGGTCAATGATCAGAAGTAGTGATGTCATTTTTAATGAGTCTAAGATGCATAAACAGCCGATTAAGGAGGTTGAAGTGAGAAGAGTGGTGTTTGAGGATACTAGTCCTCCGGTTAGCATGCATAAAAATGCTACACATAGGGATGTTCAAGAGAATGTCCATTCAGATCAGTCTGCACATGTTCCTGTTCAGCAACCATTGAGACGTTCTGCACGTGTCTCATATCCACCTGATAGATATGTTCCAGGTTTAGATTTTGTTATGCTAACAGATGCTGGTGAGCCCTCTTGCTACAAAGAGGCTATGCAGACAGAGGATCATGTCAAGTGGGAGCGTGCCATGAAGAGTGAGTTGGATTCTATTCACAAGAATGGTACTTGGGACTTAGTACCTTTGCCAAAGGGCAGGAAAGCTTTACCATGTAAATGGGTATATAAGCTGAAATTCACATCAGATAGTGCTTCTCCAAAATATAAAGCACGACTTGTTGCAAAGGGTTTTAAGCAACAACATGGTGTTGATTTTGAGGAAATCTTCTCTCCAGTGGTCAAGATGACTACTTTGCGCATGTTGCTTGGATTCGTTGCAATGGAGGACTTAGAGCTAGTCCAAATGGATGTGAAAACAACTTTCTTGCATGGAGATCTTACAGATGAGATCTATATGGAACAACCAGAGGGTTATGTAGTTCCTGGCAAGGAAAGTCTAGTTTGTAAGCTCAAGAAGAGCTTGTATGGACTTAAACAGTCTCCTAGACAATGGTACCAAAAGTTTGATGCTTTTATGAAGTCCCAAGGCTATTCTCGGAGCAATGAGGATCATTGTCTCTACACAAAGAGATGTTTTGATGGCAGCTTGATATGCTTGATACTTTACGTCGATGATATGTTGATTGCTCGGAAGTCCTCTTATGATTTGTCAATTCTCAAAAAGAAGTTGAGTCAGACATTTGATATGAAGGATTTGGGGGATGCCAAACATATTCTTGGCATGCGCATTACTCGTGATAGGAGTAAAAGATGCATATACTTGTCTCAAAGTGAATACATATCCAAAGTACTTCATCGATTCAATATGCAGGGTGGAAAGGCATTGAGTACACCTTTACCCACATATGTGAAATTGAGCAAGGATGACTGCCCCAAATCAGATGAGGAAAAGGAATTCATGACCAAAATTCCCTATCAGTCTGCTATTGGTAGTCTCATGTATGCTATGGTAGCTACGAGACCAGACATTGCATTTGCAGTGGGAGTTGTGAGCAGATATATGTCTAATCCTGGCAAGAAACATTGGGAAGCGGTCAAAATGATTTTGAGATATCTGAGTGGCACTAAGGACAAGTGTCTATGCTTAGGTAGAGGGAAAGCATCCATTATTGGTTACACAGGTTCTGACTATGCTGGTTGTGTAGACAATCGTAAGTCTACATCAGGGTACATTTTTCATTTTGCTCGAGGTGCTATCTCTTGGAGATCTCGTCTTCAAGAATGTACAGCTGTTTCCACCACAGAAGCAGAGTATGTTGCAGCAAGTGAGGCATGTAAGGAAGCATTGTGGCTTTCTCGTCTTGCTTGTGATATGGGTTTGCCTCAGCATGTACCTCACTTGCTCAGTGATTTAACAACCTGTCTATTGACACTCAATGACTTTCTCATGAAAAGAGATATAAGCTTATCTGTCTGCACATGATTTAACTCAAATAGGATTTTCTCCTGTGAATAATTCACATAATTCGCTGCTAATGCTCCCTTGTATATGCTTTCTATCAATGGTGGACACTGACATCTCACCTGTACGCGTGCCTACATGTAAACAAAACCTCATTATGCCTCAGATAGTGACCTAATGTAATATCAGATATTATTAAATCTAAGCAAAGAACCTAAGATGGAAATTGTCTTCTTCTTCCCATCAGTCCACTCATATGGATTGATGTTCATCTCTCCATAACTGTCTGTCTCAAAAATACCATGCAACTTTTTATCAATGTAATTAAACAAAAATAGTGGCATCCCTGGTCGGACATTCTTTACATAGCTGATATGAGAAGCTCGAAGGCCTGGACATGCACAAAAGCTAATGATCAAGCTACTATTCATTCACAAGGATGTAAGTAAAATAAAACCAAGCCTAGGATTCCAAGTAAGCTTTAGATTCAATATTCTCTACGCTCGCACGAAAGCCATACCAAAAACATGCACACACATGAACATGCAGTAATATGTGGAGGGAGGGGGAGGGAGAGAGAGAGAGAGAGAGAGAGAGAGAGAGAGAGAGAGAGAGAGAGAGAGAGAGAGAGAGAGAGAGAGAGAGAGAGAGAGAGAGAGAGAGAGAGAGAGAGAGAGAGAGAGAGAGAGAGAGAGAGAGAGAGAGAGAGAGAGAGAGAGAGAGAGAGAGAGAGAGAGAGAGAGAGAGAGAGAGAGAGAGAGAGAGAGAGAGAGAGAGAGAGAGAGAGAGAGAGAGAGAGAGAGAGAGAGAGAGAGAGAGAGAGAGAGAGAGAGAGAGAGAGAGAGAGAGAGAGAGAGAGAGAGAGAGAGAGAGAGAGAGATAAGGGCACAAAAGGAAATGGTGTCCATATGACCAAGACATGGAAAAACATACTATTGAAAGCACAGTGGAATCTCAAAATGAGAAATCCAAACCATGATATGATGCATTATGGTTTAAAGGGAGAGACGTATATCTGTGATAGAAAGTAAGGGGAACGATAAAGTATACCAAACAAAAGTTGTGTGATGCGTTCATTGTAAGTCGCATGGTCACAACCAAAAATCACAGCAGCAAGCTCCTCTGTCGGAAGGTTCAAGAACGGGAGAGATGATGAAGGAGGACGGCTAGCTCCAGAGGAAGGAGAATGAAGGCCTTTGTATGTTTGGTCTTACGTCTAGCTCCCATGATAGAAGCACTCCGCTGGCAATGAGACTTGTAAGAGTAATTTTAAAGTTTGTTGGAAAACGTTTATTACAAATTTATGTAATGAGATCATATGCTACATGTGTACTAATTACAATAATACTTTCATAATAACATTTTTAATGAATGAAGGCATTCTGTGGCTACTGTTCATGCATAAGGACGTCGTAAAATAAAGCCAAGCCCAAGATTCCAAGTAAGCTTTAGATTCATCATTCTTCTCTGTGTGTATATGTATGTATGTGCATGTGTATGTGTGTGTATATGTATGTGTATATGTATGTATGTGCATGTGCATGTGTAAGTGTATATGTGTGTATGAGTATGTGCATGTGCATGTGTATATGTGTGTATATGTGTGTATATGTATGTGCATGTATATGTGTAACTCTATGTGTATATGTGTGTATGTGCATGTATATGTAGGTATGTGCATGTGTGTGTGTGCATGTGTATATGTGTGTGTACGTATGTGCATATATATGTGTATATATGTGTATAATGTATGTATATGCATGTGTATATGTATGAAACATACATGTGTATGTGGATACATTTCCATTTGCATCCATGTGCATGCATGTGGATGTGCATATACATGTATTTGCGTATATGTTAATGTGTGTAGGTGTATATATATGTGTGTTAGCTTCTTGAATAACTTGCAATAAAGAGAGAGAGAGAGAGAGAGAGAGAGAGAGAGAGAGAGAGAGAGAGAGAGAGAGAGAGAGAGAGAGAGAGAGAGAGAGACAAAGAGAGAGAGAGAATTCAAAGAGAGAAAGATGTAGAAAGAGAGAAACAGAGATAGAGGGAGACAATAAGAGAGAGCTTAGGCAAAACAACAATTCTGCATATACTTGCTTCAGCTTGTAAGCACAGTGCAATTGCGAACGTTGGAGAGATCTTCGATCAGATGTATGAAAATGCCGATCGAAGAGTCTCCAACATTTTAATTTTTTCCTTCAACCGACCATCGTGTAAGCAATGCTACACGTCGAGTTGGTGTCGCATAAGCGACATGTCTTAGCGTCGCTTATGCGATGCCAAAAAGCATCGCTTATGCGACGTAAAGAAGCGTCGCTTATGGGACGCTATTTAAAAACATCATGTTAGCGACGCTCTATGCGCGTGTCGCAGACCTCGTCGCGCCACAAGTCGCAAAAAATGTCGTTTGGCTCATCGTTTAATCAACGATCGGCACGTGACGCTCATTACGATGCATTTTGCAATTTTATAGCGACAAAATTGTGTCGTCTTAACCATCGCTATATGCACGTATTCCTTGTAGTGTTTGCTTTCATAGGATACACTCATGTATGGTGAGTAGCATCATCAATGAAGGTAACTGAATATACCTTTCTCCGAAAAGATGGAGTCTTGACGGGACCACATACATCACTATGAACAAACTGCAATTTTCTTGTAGTGTGTGTATGAATGCAACTTTCACATGCATGCTTTTCAATGGACTCAAGTGTTGTCAAATCAATAACTATGTCCTTCTTTTGCAAGTAAAGCAAACTATTGAAGTTCAAGTGACTAAAATGAGCATGTCAAAGCTCCATTTCAGCCATAGAAGAAGTATGATCAACTAAGGCAATCGAGATAGCCCTCTTGTATTTATCCATGCGATATAAACCATTACATAATGCACCAGACATCATGATAACATCGCCATTGCTGAAATCATGAACCATACACTTATCATCAACAAAGTGTACATGAAGTCCAACTTTGGCAATCAACGGAACTAAAATTAAGTTCTTCTTCATATCGGGTACGTAGAATGCATTTTTCAAGAGAATCATACCTCCATTTGCAGCTCTAAGCTCAATTTCTCCTACTCCAATGATACGATAAGAGGCATTGTTTGCACACACCACATGTCCTCCTTTGGATGCATCTTTCAAAGATCCAAAAAATCTTTTGCATGATGTTATGTGCTTTGAAGCACCACTATCAAAGAACGAATCCGAATCAACCTCACTCATAACCATATATTTAGAATGAAAGGATGCATCATAATGACATGTAACAACACATGCCCAAAAATCTTGAGCCATATTAGCTTCATCATTCTTTGCATTTGCTGAATTTTTAGCAATAGACATTTCAGATTCTTTCTTCTGCACTTAGCAAGCTTTCTACACTCATCAATAGTATGACCAGCCTTTCAGAAATATTTTCATCTCTTATTCTTTTGCAAATCAGCATAATTAGACAAATGAGTGGAAGAGGAAGCTCAAGGCTTTGGTTTTGATGAACCCAAAGCTGAATCATACTTGCTTTTCCCCTTTTGTGAGATAGCAAGTGCTTGCATTCCCTCAATCAAACCACTCCTGTTTGCGCTAGATTGCTCTTCTTGCAAAAGAAGAGACACAACCTCATCAAATGCATACATATTGGGATCCCCTTTTGCAACCAAACAGAGTGTAGTGGCAAAGCTTTGAAAAGATTTTGGTAATCCTTTCAACAATGTAGAGATGAGCGATGCACCCGGAATAATCTCATCTTTGTTTGCCAAGTGCTCTTTGAAGTCCTTGATGCATGTCACATACACATTCACAAACTCATTTTCAGCCATACATATATCCTCAAGTTGCTTTCTCAAGTATGCAACACATGCTTCATTACACATGGCATACAAAGAAGCAAGAGTGTCCCATGCATGTCTTGATGTAGAACATGATCGAATGTATGGAACTATATGATGATTCACAGAAAGCGCAATCAATGAACGGGCTTAAGCATCTTTTCCATCCTATCTAAGCTACTCCTATGTAGGTGGAGAAGGAGTAACCACTATACTTGAAGAAGAAGCTCCATCTGTGACAGTAGACAGTGAAGTAGAAGAACCTGTGGGTCTTCGATCTATATTTGCCACTATGTTCCAAAGTTTTTTTGCAACAAGAACATGCTTCATCATGTAAGACCAAAATAGATATTTGGTCCCATCAAGCTTATCTTTAGTTTGAAGCATGCCAAGCAAGTCATTGCTGCCCACCATTTCACTAAAGAACAAGAATATGACAAAATCTTTACTTCGACGAAAGCTAAAATGAGTGCTAAAATTTCACTTCAAAAATCATCACTCTGATGGAAATTCTCACGGCACAGATGGCTTTGAAATAGGGGTAAAACCTCAATGCAATTGGTGAAATCTTTCTTGGCTACTAAAATTCACTATTCTATGCTCCGAAGTTGATTTGCACTGTTAAAAGTGTGTGCATGCCACGATGCGAAAAACCAAAACTTGAGAAGGAGATGAACCTGCTCTCATACCTTTATTGGGTGTGTGTAGAAGTGCAAGAGACACACAAGAAGCACACACAAGGAGCACAAATACAACAAGCCACATAGAGAAGATGAATGGCTAGAATAGTTCTCTCTCCATTGATGATGAACTAAACTAAAGTAAGAGCTGAATAATATCCCTAAGTACAAAGTACCACCACATATGAGTGAAGCATGTATGTGGTAACATGGGGGAAAAACCTCTAGCCAACACTAGAGTAAAAAGTGCCCACGTATAGGGAAAAGGTTCACATCAAAGCTACATGAGGAACACATAAGTGTAACAATGGGTATATCCATTATAAACAAAGCTCAAAGTGTTTATGTGCTTCAAACAATTTTTGGTTATGGAAAAAAATCTATTAGCATGTTAAATGGACACCTTCCATTTTGATCGAGGGAGGGAATACATGTCTTCTGATTTTAATGCATTTCTGGTTGAGCATGGGATACAATATCAGTGTATAGTTTTGTATACACCTTTTGTTGAAAGAAAGCACATGTGTCTTATGGAGCTAGCAAGATGTATAGTCAAAAGTTAGGCTTTACTAGATTTTTTGGCTTGAGTTTGTTAAGTGTGCAACATATGTACTTAACAAGTGTCCCACCAAAGGACTACAATCTATCACTCCATATGAGCTTCACATGGTCACAAGACATCTATTTATCATCTACGTGTCTTTGGTTGTCTTGCATATGCATTAGTGTTTGAACAACAACATAGGAAATTGGATAATAAAGCAGTGAATTGTATTTTTGTTGGGTACACTTTTGAAAGTAAAGGCGACTGCCTATATCATCCATAGACTAAATGCATTTTGGTTAGTCCTGATTTTTTTTTGTGAAAGATGTAATTCAGCCATTACTTTCATGTACTAAGGAGACATTATTTAGATGCAACAATGTGTATGACACTTTGCTGCCTCTTTTTACAAGTGGTCAGTCAAGTTTTGGTCCAAATGATGATGCAAATCATTCCATTTTTGAAGCAATTTAACATGATGCACTTGTTGATGAGAGGTATGATATAGAGGAGGCAAAATCTATGCCTAAATGGTTGGTGCAAACTTTGTGAGATAGAAAATTAGATGGAGCTGTATCATATTGTACTCATTCAGGATCTCCTAGTTTTTCTTTTGCACTATATTACTATACAACGACTGCCTCTAGTATTTGTGATGAAAATGAACCCATTTCATTTGATGACACAAAAAAATTCAAAAAATTGGATGGCTGCTATGTAATCTGAATATGATGCTATTATGAAGAATGGTACCTAGTCTTTATGTGATTTGCCTCCTAGAGAAAAGGCCATTGGCACTAAATGGCTATATAAGCTAAAGTGTGAGCCTGATGGAACAATTGGCAAGTATAAGGCTAGGCTTGTTGCAAAATGTTATTGTCAAGAAAGAGGCATTGATTTTGATGAGACCTTTGCACACACATTTTGAATGACTACCGTTCATAGCATTTGTGCACTTAGAGCTAATCATGGTTGAAATGTACATTGGTTGGACATTAAAACTACATTTCTGAATGGTGCCTTACATGAAGAAGTGTATGTATTTCAGTCCAGTGGTTTTGTATAGAAAAGGAATGAAAACAAAGTGTGCATGTTGAAAAAGGAATTATATTGTTTGAAGCAAGCACCACGTGATGGTATGAAAAGATACATGCCTACTTGATTTCACATGATTTTGAAAACAATCCAACTTTGAGCACCTTATATGTTAAGCATGTAGATGATGTACGTCTGATCATTCTTATGTATATTGATAACATACTGCTCACTAGTCCTCATGAGCAGCATATTGCTGAATTAAAGGTTGATTTGCATGCCTCTTTTGAGATGTCAAATTTGGGGCATTTGCATAATTATTTGGACATTAAATTTATGCAAGTTGATGGCATAATAACTTTGTCAAAGAAAATATATTGACACATTATTGCAACATTTTGGCCTTCAAGATTGCAAACCTATTGCCACTTCTATGGAAATAGGTTTATGGTTGAGTCTTCATGATGCGAGAGATGGATTTGATGTTGTTCTCTATCAATAGGGTGTTGGATGCTTGATTTACTTATGCATAACTTGGCATGATATTTAGTTTGTTGTTTCACTGATGAGAATTTTATGCATTTCCCATGTGTCAAGCATTGGTAGGTGGTTAAGCACATCTTTTACTACTTGATTGGTACTCGACTACTTGGGTTGTTTTATCCCAAGGGGGGATAAATACTGTTAGATTTACATGCTCTTTTTGACTCAGACTGGGTTGGTTTCTATGACACGCCTATGTCCACTATTGGTTTTCGCTTCATGCTTTGTAGCTCATGCATATCTTGGTTGAGCAAGAAGCAACCTACTATGAACATTTCTAGTTGTCTAGTATAGGAAAGCTTTCACAATGACTGTTGAGCATGTGTGGCTCAGATGCCTTTTGGATGATTTGGGTGTTGGTCAATCTTCTCCCACCACCATCTTCACTAACAGTTAGAGTGCATTGATAGTTGTGAGGAACCCTATGTTTCATGCTCACACAAAGCACATTGAGGTGCATTATCATTATTGTTAGCTTAATATACAAAATTTACTCTTATGATTTTTACAAACATGTGTTCTCGTGACCATGTTAAATGGAGTTACTTATGAGAGTAGTCCATGAAGCTTAGGAAAGCTCTTAGGCTTGCTATTATCACCATCAGCTCCCCTCAAGCCTAGGAAGCTTGAGTTTTCAATCCTTGAAGATCTGCTGCAGTAAAATCATCAATTTGAACCTATTTAGGTTGATTCCATCCAATGCCTTTGTCATCATATCTGCACATTTGTTAATGTGTTAACACATAAGATAATTGAATCTCTCTGATTGTAATCTTTTCCCTCACATAATGATAATGCACTTCTATGTGTTTAGTCTTGGTAGGATCGATTGGGTTAGCAGCAAGATCCAAAGGAATAATATTATCCCAAAGATATGTGGAGTGGAAATAATCAGCTTTGGACCTACAAAGGTAAGGTTTTTAGATGTGCTTCTCCTATCATCTTTAGAGCTTACCTAATCTACATCAAAGAAGATTTTTATATCTATATGAGATGTGTAAGGATAATACAATCCTTCATTGGTAGTACCCTTCAAATATTTGAGGATTCTCTTGGCTACTTCCATGTGAGGTTTCCTTCGAGTATGCATGAATTGAATTAAGACACTTACTCCATAGCAAATGGACACTATGGTTAGTGTAGCATAATTCAAACTTCAGACTAAGCTTTGATATCTAGTTACATCCTCAATTTGCTCACCTTCATGAGCACTTAATTTAAAGTTCATCTCCATAGGAGTACCTGCAATCTTTGAATTCTCCATTTTGAAGTTGGGAATCATGTCTTTGATGTACTTCCTCTGAGTAAGGTAAATACCTCTTTTTGCATATACTACTTCCAATCCTAGGAAGTATATAGTAGACCAAGATTAGTGATCTTGAATTCCTCTTTCATATGAAGTTTGATCTTCCTAATTCCTTCAGCATCATTACCTATAATTATAATGTCATGAACATATACACATAGGTATATAACCTTTGATTGTTTCCTCTTAATGAAGAGGTAAGGATCTACTTTTCTTACATTTAATCCTTTATCCTACAAGTAAGTAATAAGACTATGATTCCATGCCCTTGAGGATTTCTTTGAACCATACAGAGTTTTTCTTAGGTTGCATACATCTTTTGGACATGATGAATCTTCAAAACTAGGAGGTTGATCCATGCATACCTCCTTCGATGTCCATCTATTTAGAAAAGAATTTTTTACATCCATATGATGAATCTTCCAAATCTTGGAAGATGCAATACTCATAAGTACCCTTATGGTAGGTATCTTTGCAGCAAGTGAAAAATTTTCTTCATAATAAATACCTTGTGTTTATGCATATCCTCAGGCCGCTAGTCTTGCATACTACCTATTGATAGATCCATAAGAGGTTTTCTTTACCTTATATATCCACCTTCAGCCTATGATTTTCATAGATGGAGTCTTGGGTATGAATTCCCAAGTTTGATTTTCTTGCAAAGCATCTATCTCTTCTTCCATAGCATTCATCCACTCAAGATTCTCCTTTGCTTCTTCATATGATGAGGGTTCTTTAGAATTTGTGTCATGTGCTAGATATATTGAATGTTTAGTAACTAATGAAGTATCATATCCATACATTTCGATCTTTCTTTTCTCTCTAGTTAATCTTTTGATTATTTGTAGAGAAGATTCTACCACATCTTTCAAGTCCTGCATTTTGGCTTTGCCTTACACTTCCAAGAATTGATTTTCTCTTTGTGGATTCTTCTGCTCCTCATCAAAATCACTTGATGCTTCAAGTGTATGCGCTCATTCCTCTTTGATACGGTTGGAAAGTCCTCCTCTAGGTCATAAGGAAGTTTGATTTTCTTGCAAACATCTTCAAACCATGACTTATCTTCATCAAGCACAACATCCCTACTTATAATGAACCCTTTGTTACTTGGATTGTACAACATATAACATTTTTGATTGAGGTCATAGCCAATGAAGATTCACTTCTCTGCCTTTGGGTCCAACTTGCTTATCTATGAAGCTATGTGTGCATATGATATGCACCCAAAGATCCTGCAATGATCAAGGCTATGTCTTCTTCCATTCCAAGCTTCATATGTTTTCATGCCATCCATAGCTCTTTGTGGAAATCTATTTATGAGATATGCACCTATTGGTACTCCTTCTGTCCATAAGCCGTTGGGGAGTTTCTTGGCATTTATCATTGATCTTGTAGCCATTGTCAAATTCCTTCTCTCTAACTCTCCATTTTGCTCAAGAGTATACCTGGTAGTAATTACTCTTTTGATCCCTCTCTCTTGGAGATAAGAATTAATGTCATGGCATATATGTTCTCCCCCTCCATTCGACCTTAGTCTCTTGAGGGTTTTACCTATTTGGTTCTCCACAAGAGCTAAATATTTTTTGAAAGATGAAAACACTTCATGTTTATGCTTCACGAAGTACAATATGGTCCATCTACTACAAGCATCAATGAATAACACATAATACATGGATCTAGAGATTGAAGGCTCCTTCCTTGATCCCCATACATTAGAGTGGACCTCAATGTGCTCTAAGCATATTTATATGACCTTCTCTTCCCAAAATACAAGGTTTCTCAATTTCTTGCAAAGTGATGGTTCAAAGGACTTGATGGTTCTTTGTGCATATTTGGGAAGCTAACAATGTATATTAAGTATCCCTGTAGTTACATCGATTGGTGTAAAGTAGGCTTGTTGCAAACACCACTCATTTGTGCATACTTTCCATCACCTCTTCACAATCACAAGACTGGATGTCTAAAAACTAGACTTGGCAGTACTACAACAAGGAGCCAAGTAAGAACAAGAGCGAGAAGTAACTTCAAAAACATGTACCGGTGATCTCTGAAGACTCAAATTGACAATGCAAGAGCGAGGATCTATGTGGCCAAGCCCTCCTTATATAGGTATGTAAGGGTGGTGGAACTAAGATGGTTATGGGTTAATGATATCATGAATGATGTGAGCAACCAAAACAAAAAGTCTGTGGAGTTTGAAACAAGGCAAGTGTATGGACACTTTTAGGGTGTTTATCAAACTATTTACTAATCATGAGATATCAGAGTTACATGAAATGTGGGAGTTAAGATGGTAGTTTCATCTCTCTCCAATGTTGCTTTCATATCACATCAACAATGAAAAAACTACCCATTGTTCCTTATAGATTCATCATTGAATAAATATGCATTTTCATAAGCTTTCATCCCATGTATTTATGTATCTTTGTATGATGCAGATAATCAGTTATTATAACTCATTGGACTTAACGAAGGAGCTACATGCTGAATTTAAAAAAATAATAGAAAGAGAACTGTTTCATAGATATAATCAAGTTATTGTATGTCAGTGGGATGAAAAAGAGCACCTTCAAGGTAGAGCAGTGCCACTTAACCTTGGGTGTCTAGAAGATGTAGATGAACTTGAAAATGATAGTGTGGCGATACCAATCTCAATGTGCATCGTGGGTAAGAAAGGAATCACGAGTACAAGCTAGAAAACTAATTCTTCCTACCATCTCTAGAGAATAATAGAAAGATCTTATCATGGAGCTCTCATCTTGGAGTAGAGTGGAAATCATAAATATAACGAAGAATATACGATTTTCACCTTAGATAAGTGTATTTAAATGGAATTTTTTGAGTTGAAAACACAGGCCCTTGGTATCATGCGAAAACACACCTTAGGGATTCCAAACATGATCTTTAGTCATTCTGCAAGCTTGACTTGAAAATTAAAACATAAAATGATAACTAAATGTTGATCAGTGTTCTCTTTCCAGTTGATATATTGTGACCTTATGATATGAAACAATCTTTTTATGTTATTGGAGACAGTACAATAACGGAATCCATTGCCATTGGTCCATTATTAGCTAGGTAACATGATTACACTGGATAACACTTTTAGTCTTTTACACATACCATTGTCATTGGTCTTTCTGCGGTGCTGTCTGACAAATTATCCAGTTTTTTAACTTAAAATGGAAAAGGATACAGATATCTCGTTCGTAGTTATGGACTTACGAATCCGAATCCTTGTTGATTCAGCTCACCATCACCAACTTCATATTGAAAGTAAGGAATGAGCTCAATCCTGCTTTGTAACTTGCACCAAGAAGAACAACAAAAGACAACCATGCTATCATAGCAGCTCGAGAAGCTGTTCTTCTAAAATAATCCCGTATAAAACGGAGACCAAGAAAAAAATGTGAAAAAAATTCCATCAATCTTCAATTGCTAAAAAACAATCAGAACCATCAAAATGAAGGGCTTACTGTCCAGCAAGATAAACGCCTCTAAAATGAACCTACAGACAATCAACCTTATTCCCGTCAGACTTGTACTCTATAAATTTACAGACCAAGAGCATTTTATCACACAGGTACATAGATGCATTCACATGTACAGTTGGATCCATTCATCAAAGCATGAGTGCACCATGTATATAAGCTTCCTAACGGGCTAAAACAGAATTTGATCACCCTTGCAATCATCTACCTTCACAATGGACATAGTAGAGCTACTTTTTTTCCATCAGGATCTTATTGTTCCTTTATCTGGTTCTCCCCCAGTTAGTCATATCAACCTCCTCAATGGGGATAGACACTTCTAAATCCATTGACCCGAGTCTTTGATTGGAACTCTCACTAATTAACCTATGGCTGAAGGAGCTCAAACTATGGATATTGCTATCAATTTCGGCATTATTTCTCTCCCCATTGAAAACCCTTAATCAACAAACGTATTTGCAGCTACCCATAAAATTTAATAAGAATATGATCAGAAACATATTTTCCAAATATCCAACTTTATCCATATACCGTTTCATGCAACGTCTTTTTCAAGTCACTTCAAGGTCTTTACTCTTGGATATGATGTGTATGTATGTATTTATGTATGTATGCATGTATGTATGTGTGTATGTACATACATACAGTTCGTACGTATGCATGTGTATCTGTACACGCACGCGCACACACACACACACACACATATATATATATATATATATATATATATATATATATATATATATATATATATATATATATATATATATATATATATATATATATATATATATATATATATATATATATATCATTCTCTGTTGATATTTCAGAAGACAACAGCACTTCTATACATCCACACATGGAAATCTCTGATTCTCAAATTGCAAAGCAATGAGAACTCCATTCTCGATAAGAAAAAGGATAACTTAACTTGCCCAATGCTGCGCAGAACAAGAGAAACATAATTATGAAAGAAAATGCTCGGGAAGATTTTATAGCAACAAGAGCATGACGGATGCACTTATGGCTTACTTCAGATTGATCAGTTTCAAACTATGGTTACCATTCCTTTTTTTTAAAATAAATGTTCAGTGCTTGATAGTGTTGAAATGATCATTAGTGAAGGCTGGAGGTGAAGCAACTGAGAGGATATTGATTCATTCTTACTAAGTTATTGGACCTGATATCACATTTTTTTGTGGAAGTTAATTTACGGCGACAGATATTAAAGCTAAATCAGCATCAATCTCAAACGTCAAATGATCAGATCCCATTCTACGAATCATATAAAAATGATCAAACATAATAAAGAACACACCAAAGAATGTTCCCAATCCGACGAATTGTGCCGCCTTCTTTGAGTTCAGGATGATCATCGCTCTCTAGATAACATACTAACAGCCCAGTACATGCAAACACAGCAAGAATTGTACCCCACAGCCTTAGCTCGAAAGGCTGTATGAACAATGTCAGAGGTGAAACATTGGGATTTCCAGCCATCCCTATCATTATAATGCCCGACTCCATGCATTTCTGTGTGCAATGTTGAGCGGTTATAACCTACTGTAACATCTCCGACAACTGCATCCTAAGTCTGCAACAATGACAATGACATCAAAAGCATGTGAGTATGTAACCATAACCACACGAGTGTTTGATGACCTAATACGTTGCCAAAACAATGTACATAAAAAGACCTTTTCTAACTTTTTCATGAGGAGATGAAACTTATATGCGTACAGAGACGTATTTGAACAGGAAAATGTTCCATTCCAACATACACCTTTTACACCTCAAAACGTCATTCACACACAGATCATAAAGTAGAATACCGAAGTAAAACAGGGATTTTTGACGGCTACATACAGATAAAGCAGAAGGAAAGTTTGTAGTACCCCATTAGCTACCAGCTTTATCATAGTGTTATATGTGGAACTATCAACTTGAAGAGCCGAGGGAAAGTGAAAACATGTGTAATGAACTGAGAAGTTAAGTTGAGAGAGATGGATCCGTCGTTGATTAATGTCCGAATAGCCGCATGGAAGACATCAATTGAATACCCTGTGACGTAGACTAATAATATTGGGCACCACCACCTTCAAGTCAGCGTCTTGTTTGCGCGCTACTATTCGGGGCGCCAAGATATTTTGTGGGCATGTGCTGTTTTTGAAGCAATCGCAGGCCTGAAGGTTTGAAACGGTACAGTCTGTGGCATGAACATGACGAACGGAGATACTGATTGTGAGCAGAATTAGCGTTGCACGTATATAAATGGAGATTAAGCCCAGTGGTAGAGATTCGTGAAACGAGCTGAATCTAGGTATTGCAATGATCTGACATTCATGCAGCCTTTGACGCTTAAGGGATGAAAACGAGGTTTGTCTTCTCCACGAGATACCGACGAGGTTCATCTTCTCATGCGTGCCCGCACAATCATTTGGCGGTCGTCTGTGCATGTGGAAACAACGAATGTTGACGGTCAACGAGGCATTCGGCCCTTTTCAGTGTATAAGTCATTCCGCGTGCTGTCATAGCGCGATCATGCTCTTGCTATCAAACATCCAGAGACATAGTGCCACACGATGCTGTCAAACGAGAACCGTTATCATGTTCAAACGAGAACCCTTATCATGTATGCCATCACCCATGCAATACCGTTTGTATTTTATAAGAATATGCTAATCGGAAAATAATACAATCTCACACTATTTTATGAGTAGAGCGAACGTGGTATATCACAGAGAGCAGATGGTCATTGGTCGTGAAGTGTGTCCCTCTTTGCGATATGCTTCGATGGCGGCTGCCTGCACTCATCAATGGAGTTGTAACAATGGCTGTTGAAGTTTTCCTTTCTTTTTCTTTCAATAACACGAAATGAACCAAAAGAGGAGAAAAATTACAGCAGCTTCTCATGAGGGGAAGAGAAGCACTCCACGTCAGGACGCTCAAGTTCTGAGGCGTCAGAAATCACTCGTTGGAGTGCAGGGAGAGAATCTTGTTTCTCCATCAAGTCCTGAAGCGTCAGAAATCACTCGTTGGAGTGCCGAAGCTTACTCCCCTGTACTTAAACTTTGAAATACCAACTATACAAGTAACGGGCATAATACTCATGGAACCTTCCGTATCCCACAAAGTTGGGGTTAACCTTCCATATCCCACAAAATTGGGGTTAAAATGCTCGAAAGCGACACAAGAGAAAACTGGTTTCAACGAAAATATCATGGTTTTACATTGGGCTTAGATCCACATTGTCCTACCAGTAGTAGGGATTGAACCCTCATCCCTACCTCAAGAGGCAAGATCCCTACCTCAATACCTCAAGAGGCAAGAGACCCAACCAACCCAACTAAGGTGCCCGAACTTTTCCATCATTTCTTCTAATACAACCCCTCTGCCCCATTATTACGTATGTATATGTATATGCAGTAATGATTATTAGGCCCTACTTGTATAGAGGAATATTTACAGATATTCTGCTTGTGATTACGAAAGCAGAGTTTGACTTCGACTCCTGAATATGGCGCATGAAATATGGGCACGCCTGGAGTAGAGTTGTGAATCCAAATCAGTGTCTCATAAACCTGATTGCTTCAAGTAGCTCCTTGCACACACAATGAAGCAAACGGACCCTCTGGAAAACTTCATCCAGCAATGGCGCCTAAAGATAGACAGATTCCTTCCTCAACCCAAGTGGTGACATTATTCTCAACTCTACTCCTTCATTTCAGTTATTTGTGTGTCTACACTCAGCACAAATGCGCAACTCATAGTGCCTACGGTTATTCCTTTGATCATGCAAGAAACAACCGTAAGACGAAACATCTCTACTTCTCACTCAACGGCTACTGTATCCTCTATATTAGCAATGACCATTGAAGGTCACACTACTAACTCTTTCCAGTGCCCTTCCTTTCGGTTTAATCATCAAAATGGTAGTGTTTTCCCTCACCCATGAGGACCTGAAATGCCTAATTCGAGGTCCCATTGAAACATACAGCTGCTCAAGATTTTTTCCGATTCGCTCAACGTTGATTTAGAGCTTCCAAAGTACCATAGCGTCGCACGTGGCCACAAACATGTCACGTATACCATACAGACATCTCTAAACCAGCTCTGTCTTGTCCTTAATTTATGGCAGCTATGTCTCCAGTAGTCCTATCTAACGATACTTGGATCCTTGATTCTTGTGCAACATGCCTTTTATCCTCTTCCAAAGAGCATCTTATTGACAGCACCACCTTTACAAGCCCTCCTTAGATTTGCTCTGTTAACGATGTCATACAAGAAGCTGTATGAAATGACACAAAACCCATTTAAATATCTGATGGCAATATTGTCATATTTTTTATGTATATTATGCACCGAATATCATAAGGAACCTTATATCCATGCTGAAACTTACGTCCAGCACTACCACTCTTGAGACTACAACGAAGGGGAATTGACTCTCATTGTTTTTAGACCTTATTTCATCAAGAGGGCACTCAGGTCTCTTTGGTTGTTGAGCATCAATATAATATAACTCTTTCTGTGTTTATGGTATCAACTTATGGAATTCTTTGTATCTTGGCTAGTTGTACAATCGAAAGATTTTAATTTTGTGTTCTGGAATTTCCTATATTAGTTACATGTTTTTGTATTGCGTTCCCCTACATAGTTTAATTTGTAATTATAAGTTAATTATAAGTTCTTTTTTAATATTTCACTGAGCTTAGTCTTTGTGAGAATAGTGTAGTGCCCCGTAACATTTTTGAAAGGCTACCTCAGCCAACTCATCAAGCACCACAGATTCCACATGTAAATAAATCCATTGTGAACCTTTCTTGAACAAGCTCAAGATCTAAAAATACGGTTACAATGAGGGGGATCAATCAATTGAAATGCTTTCATGGACGGCAAGAAGGGGGGGAGAGGGATTTGCCTTGAGGCCAAAAATATCTTCTTATACTTCTTCTCTAAAATGAACATGACGTAAAGGAAAGTTACTACATATGTATATATATCCTCATTAGGGGAAAAAGTGAACCTTGCATGGGCTTTGTAAGGATCCCTAATATTTAAGGATTAAGAAGCATAATATAAGTCTAGATTAAAGGGACATGGAAAACAATTAGTGGTATTTTAGAATTAAATAATATCTAAAAGAACTTTGTGTTTGAGTTTGAACTTTTCATCATTGTTGAATGCTTTATTTTAATGGTCCAGATCGAAACGAAATAGCTAGAGAGAGAACGTCTAATGCAGGTGACAATAATCTGAATCCAATGAAATCTTTTTGAACACTCTCTGCAGAAATAATGACCCTTAGATATTGGCAAATCGGATGGCCATCCGAATTCGGGGTTGATCACATTTGCGGTAGTCATATGAGCCCGTCGGATTAGGATTTGATTGAATGGTGTTGGCACAAAGGCACCTTTTACTTTATGTAGTGAAGTGTCAACCATTAGATCACCTCAACATCGGATGGCTACACTTTATTGGCACCCAAGGACAATGGATTTCAATCGGCACCATCCGATGGCACATCAAATTGAAGGGTCCATATTGAATGGCACAAATTTGAGGGAGAATTGATCTCAGCCACTCAAATCATATGAATCAAAGGGCTCATCTTCAAAGTTGCCTTGACTTTTTCCATTGAACCTCAACCGTTGGATCATTGAGGCAATCCAAGGGCCCTAATGTATTTCTCAATCTTTCAAAACCATTGACACAACTAAAACTAGGAATTGAATGTGGTTTTCTCCTCTTTGACCACACAAAAACTAGAGAAGCCTATGCAATTAAGGGACTAGACTGTGGCCACCAGCCTCTTCTAAATTGCTCCATCACTAATCAAGCCTTAATATAAAAGGCCCAAGAAGGGTGGTTCATTTTTTTCCCTAATGTTCTAAATAATTTACAACATAAAGGCACAAGGGAGAGTTAGATTGAATAAACACATACTCCAATTATGTACATAAAGAAGACGTATGTAATGATCATAAGCGTGGCCGTACATTGTACGGATGTGTATATATGGAGTGACTCATCAACAATTTTTCCATACAAAGCTAAATGACTATCTGCAATATTAAGAAATGCTTTCTCCATCGAATAAAAAGTAACGATCCTAAATATAAAAATGAAATGGATCCTTCATAGATATTGAGAGCATTGGGACTACCCTTAATTACAAAATACCTTTACGTGATTGTGATGTAGAATGCTTCCTAGGCTTCGTGAATTTCAACAAAGCATATATCAAGCACTACTCCAAGATATTCACACCACTTACAAAGGTTTAAAAAAAAAAAACACTCAGAATTCTCCTAGACCAAAAATTTTAAGAAAGTCTTTTAAACCCTCAAAATAAATGTTTACCATTTCCTAAATCCTAGTTCATTTTGATCTTGTGAAGCCCGTTTTCTTGGATATTGATGCATCATAAGTTGCCTTAGGAGGCGTTCTATCTCATGAAGTGGATGGTGGGAATCTACATCTAATTCGACCTCTCTAGAGATAAACTATGTTGTTTATCATAAAAAAACATGTTTCCACCATGGATGTTGTTAATACCTAGCATGCTCATCTGATGGGAGAAACCCATGGTGATATTGTCTACATAGAGGACATGATATAGAATAGTTTATGATCACTATCTTCAATTGAAGACGACCTTGATGGAGTTATATCTTATTACGTTTGTATCTTCATCACATTTTCCCATCTAGGATGTCATCAATGTTACAAAGAGAAACTAGAAAGGGAAGCTTTTGATTTCAACAATTAGTTCTATTCAAGAGAGCATCTATAGATAACAACTATCTCATCAAACTATCGAGGCGATTTAGCCGTGATCTAACAACGTCTAAGCCCTACCACAACATAAATTATTATGTAATGGAAAGTTTAGAAATTTAGTAGGTGTGCATCCATGAATTTAATAAGATCCAATAAAATAATGCACTATTTTACCACAAGGACTTATTGTATACTCCTCTAAGAAAACCCATGGTTCAAGTACCCAAAGACATCAAAATCGTAAAGAAAATCATTTTGGAGTCAACAAGGTACTAAAGCTCATGTCAAGGGACTTCTTGTGCTCTCAAAATGTTCAGGGAAGTCAAAGAATATATTACAAATTATTATATTTGTAGCATATCAAAGGTATAATTTCACAAGCCTCATGGTCGCTTGCAAGCCTTACTTAGTCTAAAAATATTGCGCCCTTCCATGTCCATGCATTTACTAGAGATTTAACAAGGAATACATGAATCATTATTTTCTTATATGGAAGATAGACCGACAAAAATGACACACTAGTCCTACCACAAAGGCACTCATATGAGAAGACACAATTAGAATTTTCGTTGACATTTTCATATGATGTTGATAGTGATGAAAGTCCATAGTGTATATCCAACTTTCGGAACATCTTTGAGAAATTCTTGGTCTCCATGATAAACTATCTACAACAAATCATCCGCGAATTGATGGATGGAAAAATTAAGTAAATAAAGTCGTAATTTGGTACGTTAATTGAACAATCAACTATTATAATTTAATGGTTTGAGCTTTTACCCTCTATAGAGTTTGCCTATGAAAATGGCATTCATCTACAAAGAAAACTCCCATCTTTGTAAACCATGGCCAACACCCAAGTATGGATGCAAAACTTTCTAACCATGTAACAAAACATAGTACTAAAAGAAAGGCTCAATACTTGATGGATATTCATCAGGAACTCTAAAAAGGATCTCAAAGAATTCAGCTGCAATATAAGCCTAACACCAACTAGCTTCACATTCCAAATCCACTCTTACCCATTTTTTATAAGTTATGCTTACTCAAATATAACGTAAAACATTTTATGACCTATAAAAAACTAGGCCATGAAAGATTTTCTCCCTTCATAATCCTAACTTAGCTCAACCCAAGTATGCTAAGGCTTAAACTACCAAGTACCATGAGAACGCACCTAGTTTTCAGTGTATCCATGTTGGAACCATATGACTCTTCACCATTGAAGGGGGAAAATTTCATATCCTTCACCACCTATCTCGATAAAAGATCATAAAGAAATTGGAACCAAGCATATTCTAGCTCTATCTAAAGGTAGATTACAATATCTTGTTCATTGGAAAGGGTGTGAAACCAATGAACACACTTAGGAGCGGTTATAAATTTTTTAAAGAGCACTTCATCAAGGCCAATGAATTTCCTAAGAAGAAGGCAGTAACGAAGGAATCCAAACGGCAAGAATAATCTCTTGCCATTGTAGGCTGGTTGAACAAGAACTAACTAGATCTTGAATATATTTTAGGGTACTTCGAATTACACTTAAAACCTTATAAAACATGGATGGTTACTCATCAAAAGTTTTAGAACTTCCAATATAATGGATAAATAAGGTTATATGTTTGAAACCTTAAAACCCTAAGCAAAATGGAAAACTTGTAGGAAATTCCTTGACTTCAAATCTTCTAAAATGTATTTGAGCAAAAGGTACTCTATAGATAGATAAAGCTTCTAGAGTTAAGATAAATATCATACACACATTAGTGTTGGATATAAAGTATGACGGTATGAAACACTATACTTTATATTCACATTAATGTACAAATGATGCTATGGAACATCAAACCTTGAGAGGATACATATTTTTTAGTCTTGAGCTAATGACTTGAAGTGAAATTAGTGGGAATTGAAATTTCATGGTGTTTTTTTGTAGAACACATTCAATCTTAGTGGACACTTGAGTTTAAGAGAGATCATTTATCCATTGAGTAGTGCTTCATTTATCCACTGATGGATGAGTAAAGATTCTAGTCCTCTAAAAGAGTTTAAATAAACTCTCGGAGGGAAATAGGAATTCTTTCTAGTTTTGATAATTCCCATGAAGTCAAGTCTTTGACAAAGTATCCTTGGGTAATTCATTTGTATTGCTTTTGATACAAGACTGAAATTGATATCCAACTTCTGAATGTTATTTGAAATCTAAAGCCCATTTGAATACAATTTTCCTCTAGCAAAGAAAAAGCAATAGAGGCGGAAGAGAATAAACATCTAAATTAAATGTTTTTCATCCATGTGAACAACTTTCGAAACCACATTGAATTCAGTAAGATTTCTCAAAGTCGTGAACTAGTTAAATATTCATCCAATATGCTAGTTCCATAAACAAATAGCTGTCAAAGATGGATCCATATAGCAAATTAGTTGGAAATACGCCCTCTTCATTATTTCCATACTTTGCATTCAATTTAGTCATATATGCAAAGTCAATTGGTCCTTAGAATGATTTGTGTGGGTAGCAACACACATATAGATTCCCCTCTTTTAATATCCAATATGGGATAAAATCCCCTTCTAATAATATGAGAATCAGAGAAACGAAGATCATGATCCAAAAGACTGATCAAGGGGCATGGGAAATACTCCGCAGAATATACTTCTACATATTTTTGAGGATGGAAATGTTTTAAGGGGAGAAAAACGCTATATAGAAACAAGGGTTCCAAAAATATGGACTCTAAGGTTTTGCAAAAACCCTTGGGTTCTAGGTGAATACTTCCTTTATTGTCTCCAATTCAAAGGTTTTGACCCTTAGGATTGATATTTCATAACAATATTATGGCATGTTTCTTTTAGGGAAGATGCTTAAGACTTTGGACTTGCATGTAAAACCTTGAGAGGTGTATCCATTTAGAATCCTTATGTAATTTCCAAGGCTAGAAGCTCTTGGATTACCATCCATGTGGGGGGGGGGGGGAACAATTGGCAAGCTCTCCTCACATTTCCGCTGGTGGCCTAGATGTACATATATGGGTGGCATTGACTGGGTGGATATGTGCATCTCTCACCCCGTTAGTGCAGTTAAAGGCTAACTTAGTTCATTGCCTACTTTTTGAGGTCTTATAGTCTTGATTAGTTGTTACATTATACACACATATGTGTAACCCTAAATCAAAATCAAGAGAAAACTATTAGTCCGACATTAATCATAATTTCTTGTGCATATGCATTTAGAGATATATAACCGGAAAGGTAACCATAAAAACCAATCTATTGTATATACATCCACCAAAGTTTAGAATATGAATAAGACCATAAACTTCATGATAAAAATTTTAGAATCATGGCTAATAACCAATCTATTGCACAAACATCCACTAAATTTTTGAACAAGACCGAGAGCATAAACTTGATGGTCACCTTTTCAAAAAATGACCAAGTAGATATGAATAAATCCTTGGAAAATGTGAGACAATATGCATGTAGTTGAACAGGAGAAACCAAAATAATCAAAGTGAATTTACACCAAACACTTTTCATTGATCCTCACCGATTCCTAAATCCAAACAAAAAAAATATTGAGATATCAATATAATATTGAATACTAATGATACAAACCAACACTACAAGGAATACGGGCCTGTAGCGACGGTTAACGCGACAGAATTTCGTCACTATAAATTTGCAACTTGCGTCGGAATTATCGTCGAGCGCGGACCGTCGATTATATGACGCAAAAAACGACGGTATTTGCGACCTGGATTGCGACGCTCTCGTACAATGTCGCTTAAACGACGCTTGTTTAAGGCGTCGCTTAAGCGACGCTCTTTTGCATCGCATAAGCGACGGTGCACACCGTCGTATAAGCGACGCTAAGGAAATGTCGCTTATACGACGACGCATAGCATCGCTTACACGACTATCTATTGACGGACAAAAATTAAAACGTTGGAGGCTCTGCAATCGGCATTTTCACGCATCCAATCGAAGAGCTCTCCAACATTCGCAATTGCGCTGCGCTTACGAGCTGAAGCAAGTATATGCAGAATTGTTGTTTTGCTTAAGCTCTCTGTTATTGTCTCCCTTTGTCTTTGTTTCTCTCTTTCTACATCTTTCTCTCTTTGAATTCTCTCTCTCTCTCTAGATCTCTCTCTCTCTAGATCTCACTCTCTCTCTCTAGATCTCTCTCTCTCTAGATCTTGCTCTCTCTCTCTCTAGATCTCTCTCTCTCTCTCTCTCTCTCTCTCTTCTCTCTCTTTATTGCAGGTTATTCAAGAAGCTAACCAAGCAAAAACTATGGGTCACAATTGTAAGTACAATTTCTATTATTTGTAGATCATTTGAATTGTGTTATTTTCATTACATACCATACTCACACTTATTGATATGCACTCATACACTTATACATGATGAAGATGCACACACACATGCATATACCTACATATACACATATACAGGCACATACACACACATACACATAGAGTTATACATATACACACACATACACAAGAACATGCACATATTGATACATACATATACACTTATACATGCACATGCATGTACATACATATACGCACACATACACATGCACATACATACATATACACATATACATGCACATACACACATATACACATAGAGTTATACATATACCTGCATATACATATACACACACATACACATGCACATGCACATACTCATACACACATATACACTTATACATGCACATGCACATACATACATATACACACACATACACATGCACATACATACATATACACACACATACATATACACTTAGGTACACACATATGAATGAATTATATAATTAAAGTATTAAAACACATGCTTAATATAAACAATAATAACAATCAATAGAACAAAACTCTTCATTACTTAATACCATACACACAATTCAAAACATAACTGAAATGAAAAATATATATATATATAAATATATATATATATATCAATGTAAATACATATAATCCAATGTCATAATCAACTAAAATCCTAATCATCATCATCATGATCATCATCATCATCAGCAATATCATGATCATCCTGATCTTCCTCATCCTCATCATCATGATCACCCTGTGACGATCGAGATCGTCCCTCCTGTGTTTGTCTCTCCACCTCATCCATATTTGTCTCCCCATAATACTCCTGTATTACATATAACAAACATAAATCAATAAAATAATTAAAAGATTCATAACAGCAAAATAATTATATAAAATTTAAAAATACTCACAAAGGCATCAGGATGATCTTGTATATACTCGCTCAAACGCCGATATCCAAAATGTGTAGCATACTCGATCTCGTGTTTCGTAGGATATGGGCCATAATCCTTTCGCTGCAATGAAACAAATAAAAAACATTAGTTGCTTGCATTTTAACTAAAATAGAAAATATACTCACAATAACACATATACTTACAAACGTAGCTACAAAACCATTATGGCCCATTTGGCCTAAGTGCAATGTGTGGCCCGACTCCACTCTCTTCTTTGTAGTAGCCTGTTTATTCAAGGAAAAAAATACATAAATTAAATTAAAAAATTACTAAAATATCTAAAAATTATAAATATAAACTATTAATTTGTGTACCTTCTGCTGAGGAAATGACTCTTGAAGACGTAGCTGTCTACGAAAAAACTGCCACGACTCAGGTGGTATGTTAGCTCGCCTCTTATTTTTTTCGACCATACAATATTTCCTGTTAATTTAATCTCAAACAGAAAAAAAAGTCAGAATACATACACATATATACACACACATACACATACACATACACATACCCACATACACATATACATGCAAACATATACGCATGCATATATGTATATATATACACATATACATACATATAACATAAACACACATATACATATCCACATATATACGTACACACACATGCATGCATATACACTCATTCATACAAAATACATGCATTAAACCCACAATAATATGTAGTTGTGTATATGTGAATATGTGTGTATGTATAAATGTGTATATGTGAATATGTGTGTATGTGTAAATATGTATATGTGAATTTTTTATTTATGTAGATAACCAAATTATTAATATCAAATACCATTATTTGTAGATTCTGATCAATCAGATGGAACTCCACCACCGTCTACTCATCGTGCAACGACTTTATACTGTAAGTATATGAAATATTTAATTTTAACTATATTTGATGGATACATAACTTATATATATATTTTTTTCTTATGATGTGCAGATTCTGATCAATCAGAGGGTACTCCACCACCTCCTACCCATGCAATGACTTCACATGTGTCCTCCGATAGGAATTATGATGAATTTTACTATCCAGAGCATATTATATGTTGGTGTAACTCTTGTTATGGCACGTATCGAAGACCACGATTGGAATGTTTTCAACATGAGGCAGAGTATGGTACTTTTGAGCATGCACCATCACCTAGTCAACGTGATAATGCTTGGGTATGTATTTTCTATATATATTAATGTCATTATTTTATTTAAAAACCATGTATAAAATCAAATTATTATTGATATACAGGAATACTTGCTCGATGATGATGATGATGATGATTTTTCTCATAATGTTAATATACCTCGTACACGTCATGGACTTGCTGTTCATCAATTACAAGCAGAGGTTTTAGAAATCCTCTACCTCCTGGTTTAGAGAATGAAACGGCTGGAGATTATCCATTGCCAGCTCGTGATCGTTCTTTAGTACAAACATATGATAGAAGAAGATATGGAGGATGGAATAGAGGACCACTTCCTTTAGATGGAGAGGTTTTTAACTTTTGGGGTAATCGCTATATGATTGCTCCATCCACTATTACTAATGCTGGTCGTGGTCTCTTTATTGTAGAGGATTTGTATGTGCCTCCAAACTCTGAAGTCACTCTTATGTCATTTTGTGGTCCTATATATGGATGGGGAGATTGGCATCGACTTTCACGTTATGTTCAAAGCATGAGTACTTATGGAATATGCTTGAACGCAGCATCTCTTACTAGTAGAAGGATTTTACATGCAGAAAATGAAAGATTATATATTGATGGAAGACCTTACACACATGGAAATATAGCAGGTTTAATAAATAGTAGTCGAGGGTTACATAATAGTTCAAGGACTAATTTCACATTTGAGGAGCGTGAAAATAGTCATGAATCACCATACATGAGTAGAGATGTATCAAGATACATAGTTGTCAATGCTATTACTACATTACATGCTGGTGATGAACTATTAGTGAATTATGGATGGCGTAGACCTCCAAGAGCACCTTTTAGCTAGAGAGAATAAAAATTTTCTATCCATATTTAATAAGTTATATACTTAATTTTACATTTGAAGTTTAATTTTTATTCATTTATGGAATACTAATGAGTTTTATTTATATGTGTAGATTCCAACGTATGATGTTGATGATATTTGTCCACAACATTCACAATTACCAATAAGACCTCATTTATCAGAAGCTTCCATGAGGAGGCTACGCAAAACTAAGCCTGTGCAATATGCAAAGTTGAAAGATCTATATTCAAAAGATGATAAAGTACAAGATTTGTGTGACAATGATGAAGATGATGGCATGGCAGATTTTATTGAGGATTGGTATCAAAATGACAGTGAGAGCATGGATATTTCTAAAAATGAGAAATATCTTTGAGAGGAATGTCTAAAGCATGTATATGAAGGAAGTCATTTGACACGACTAAATGCGAGCTTACTTATTCGCAACCTTCAAAATCGTTTTGGATGGAGTAATGTATCTGTTTCGACACTATTAAGGTATAAATTTCAATTTTCTATCTATTTATATATATATATATATATATGCATAAATATATATACATATATAAATACATGTAGGTTTTTATTCTTACTTTAGATAAGGTTATAAGAACAAGAACTTGAATTGAATAGAAAATTTTTGTCCGCGCATCTTTTAAAACTATTAATGCATCTTTCCAAATATTCGCAATGGTGACCTGGATGAGTCGCATGCACAGAGGTTACTCAAGAGACAGCAATCTGATTATAATGGAGTAGTCCACTTTGTATCCTAAAGTTTAGATGCTCATCATTGACATGCAAGAGGTTTACTGCATACCCGAGAAATCCTGCTCTATCTTGACTAACCTCTGTGCATGCGATTCATCCAGGTCACCATTATATGAACATATGTGTGAATTGAGAGGATACGATTGTTTTGCATAAATTTTTTTTTTTAAAAGATGCATTAATAGTTTTAAAAGATGCGCGGACAAAAAGTATCTATTCAATTCAAGTTCTTGTTCTTACCTTATCTAAAGTAAGAATAAAAACCTGCATGTATATATGTATATATTAATTTACCTTTTTTAATATATCTTTTTTTGATAAACTTACAGGTTATTATCTGAAAAGTTTTTACCAAGTCAAAATATTCTTCCTACCTCACATGATGAAATGAAGAAGATAATCAACAATCTTGGTATAGATTATCAATGTATACATGCATGTCCTAACGATTGTATTTTATATAGAGGTGAATATGCAGACTCTTTGACATGTCCCAAATGTCAATCTCCTCGATATAAGGGTGAAGATGGTAAAATCCCGAAAAAGGTATTGAGACATTTTCCATTGGCTCCACGGATTAGACATATGTTTCAAAGCCCCGAATTATCAAAGCTTTTGAATTGGGGACATGATCACAAAAGTACTGATGGAATAATCAGAATTCCTCATGATAGTGTTGCTTTTCAACATATTGATTCTACATGGCCTGAATTTGCACAAAATCCACAGAATCTAAAGTTAGGAGTTGCATTAGATGGGGTTAATCCATTCTCCATGAAATCCAGTAAATGGTCAACATGGCCAGTGGTAGTCATAAACTACAATCTTCCGCCATATCTTAGCATTAAAAAGGAACATTTAATGCTTTCACTTTTAATCCCAGGCAAAAGACAAGTTAAAGATATGAATGTATATCTTGCTCCTCTCATTGACGATCTTCAAGAGTTATGGAAAGGTATTAATGTCATTGATATATCGAAAAGCATCAATGAAAGACATATTACGATTTGTGGTATTGTGGCTTGGACTATTCACAATTTTCCTGGATATGGTGTTTGTTCAGGTATTGATGTAATTTTTTTATTCAATATGCATGTAAATAAATATGATTTAATCTAATTATATTTTTATCATTTTCCATGATGCCGGAATATCTACTAAGGGTTATAAAGCTTGTCCATATTGTGGTGATTGGTTGAGATCAATCTATAGTAAGAATCTCAACAAAAATATTTATCTTCGACATCGATGATTCTTGCCTGATGATCATCCATTAAGATCTAAAAGAGAAGCGATACATTTTAATGGAAAGCTTGAAACAAGCGAGTATCCAAAACCTATGACGCCTATGGATTGGTATAAAAAAAGGACAGATGGACCTCTGATAGATCCAGAAGCAGAAATCTTCAGTGATGATTCAGATAATGAGTATGTGAACAGAGGTAAAGGGAAATTGACACTCGCAGAGAACATATCAATATGGTATTCTTTGGAGTATTGGAAAGAGTTAAAAGTATGTCATCTTCTTGATCCTATGCATATATTCAAAAATATTGGTTATTCACTATGGCAGCATCTTCTTGGACTAAAAGATACCACAACATCAAGGAATGATTTGAAAGATAAAAAATCCAAACCAAAGTTATGGCCAGTTTTTGATAGACATCGACAAGAAACGACTTATGCATCGGCTCCTTGGGTACTTACAACAAAAGAGATACAGACTATCAACAATAGAATTCAATTGATCAAGACTCCTACAGGATATGGAGCATCGTTTCAAAACATGTTTACTATGGATGATAAGAGCTTATCTGGATTAAAGACCCATGACTGGCATAACTTTTTGAAACATATTTTACCTTTGGTTATCGATGGATGTACAACAAAAGGAGTACGAGATGTGATCTATCGTCTTGGATCACTTATAAGGTAATTATGATACTTTTATATTTAATATGTATGAATATTGGATATCTTTTATTTTTTAATTAACTTCTTTACAATTGTTTTTATGATTTGTATAGGTGGATTACATCCAAAGAGATCGATAAAAATTTGATCCCACAAAAAAAACGTGAATGCAAAGAGCTACTATGTTTGATGGAAAAAGAACTTCCTACTTCATTTTTTGATATTCAAGTTCATTTACTAGTCCATCTTGTAGATGAGATAGAGATTGCTGGTGTTGTCAACACTCGATGGATGTTTTGGGTCGAGCGATTTATGGGAATACTAAAAGGTTATGTGCGACAAAGAGCAAAACCAGAAGGATCCATGGCAAAGGGTTGGATGCTTGGAGAGTGCATGTATTACGTTAGTGAGTACCTTGAAAGAGTTCATGAAGAAGCTCCACGTGCATGGACCAACGAGTCTTCTTAAAAAATAACAAATGAGGTATTATCAGGTAAGGGGGTTCCATTCTTATTTACATTTCAAGAAAAAAATGATGTTTCTACTTTTGTAGCATATAATAGCGAATGCATGCAAGCATTCGTTAGCGAGTACGAGGAACTTCAAAGTCTCCAAAGTAAAAGGCGAAAAAACAAAAGATCTAGAGGTAATCTCGATAATAATGAGATTACAGATATACCTTCTTTCACGGATTGGCTATATAGTCATTTGCAACGTGCCAACGCAACTAATGAAGAAATCTCAGATGAGCAAAGAGAGTTAATGATAGGTTGTGAAAAAAAGGTAATTTTATTAAAATATATATTTTATTTTTTTCATATATGTATGTTAGTTTCTATTTACTAATTGAATTTATTTTGCAGGCTCGAATGTTCACTAATATGTGGGCTTTTGGATAGCATATTAGAATCAAAGCCATTGATTCTTTACGTAAAACAGAGGATTCTAGTATTGTTGCTTGTTTCAAGCAACTATCACGTGTTAGCTCAAAAGACACGAACCTTATAGATAGCAAACTTGGTTACGTAGGAACTATTGTTGGTATCTACGAAATTTCATTTCGTACATTCAAACAGGTAGAAAAAAGTTTATATATTTTTTTTAGAGTTAGTTATTTTTTTAAGCACCTAATAATGGGACGTTTTTGTTGTTATATATTTTGATAGGTCATTTTGAAGGTTGACTGGTATCGAGCGGAGTATAAAGGTAGTAATTCTACAATAAGAAAGGAATTATCTGGGTTTTGGGCAATTGATTCTTCCAAGGTAATGCGATCTACTAAAGAACCATATATTCTTCCTAGGCATATTGAACAAGCATTTTTTTATAAAAACCCAGATGCTCATCCTTGGTGGCAAGTCATTCATGTGCAACCTAGAGGTAGGTCATTGTTTGAACAATTTATTGTTAGAGAGATTGAAGAAAGTCCTCTTGATGATTCAGCATCAGATACTGATACATCAACATCTGGAATAGAAATTAGACTCATTATACGTGATAATGATACTAATCTTTTTGATGAAGAGGATAATTCTCTACATGCTGATTCTACTGATGAGGAAGAGGAATTACCAGAAATAGATATTAATCCACCAATAGATGATGTGATTCATGAGAACATAGATTTAACAATAGAAGAAATAAATGAAATCAATAAGGATAATGAAGATGAGACTATATTGATGTCTTACCAAAATGATGGCAATAATGAAAACATATGAGCAGATTAGATAGTAACTTGAAGCTTCTGAATGGATATCAGATAATAGGTTTTTTTTATTAACTTGAATAACGATGAATCCTACTAGAGAGATGAAATCATGTTCTTCTAAGTTAGAACATGAAGCTCGGGGGTATGCCTAATTATTTTATATATAGCTTTATCTTCGAGGAGTAAATTTTTATCATGTATGTATGCATATGTGTGTGTATTCATGTGTATTATATGTATACATATATTAGTATGCATATATATGTATTTCATGTATATGTATGTGTTTGCATGTGTGTGATATATGTATACATGTATTCATGTACGTAATATATGCAAGTGTTTATAATTGTGTACATGTATATATGTATATGTGTCTGTGTAAATATGTACATGTAAATATGTATGCATGTATATATATGTTTATGTGTGCATGTAGGCATGTACATGTATGTGTAAATATGTACATGTAAATATGTTAGTATGTATATATATATTTATGTGTGCATTTAGGCATGTATGTGTGAAGCATAATATATCTACTCCATTTTATATTTATGTATCCTATCTACATGATGTGTATATATCTTTACATATATTATGAATCATGATCCTCGTTGATTCGAGTAGCTATATATAGAGGCATAAGGTTGGGAGGAGAGACATCTCTCTAGTAGGACGTCGGAGGTGTACATATACTTCAAACATATGGCTAAAAGGTTGAATTAGAGTTTTTAAATTAGGGATTTCAAAACCCTAATATCGAGATTAGTGCTCTCTGTCTCTCTCTCTCTCTCTCATATACATACATACCGTGCATTGTCACGATGATGCGCCATAAGTGTCCGCATCTCTTTTAAACACCATTTAAGAGACCACCCTGTCCCAAACTCCGTCTCAAGTGAACTGAGCACGTACTTTTTATCCCTCTCATCATGCTCACTACAAAAATAAAAAACATAATATAAATAAAACATAAGATATATATTTCATTTTATATGTAAAACTTTTACTTACTTCCACGGTAAGTGGATAAAGCGCAGGTAAGAGTCGCATAGTGCACGCATTCTCCTCTTGAACTCCAATCCATTTCCTATGTATACAATATTCCCCTCTGGCTCTATGTCGCACTCTAGTCCTAACGTGCCTATGCATGTCCTCATAGGCAACGTCTCTGCTCTGCTATCACGTGCTGGAGGTGGTATAGGTGTCCTGAAAATAGATAGATAGAAATAAATAAAAATATGTGCTATAATATCATTAAAAAAATTTATGAAAAAAAACATACCTATGAGCAGATAGCTCTCTTCCTGCATGTGGATCCGCAGAAGAGCCCTCATCTGATCGCGTAAGCATCTGGATCGTATAATCCAGCTCCTCATCGGACATCTCTGCGTAGTCCCGCATTATGGCCCCTAGAGTATCTGACGGAACTCTTGCTCTCATAAGACTTTTTATGAGAGTGAGTTTCGCCTTTCTCTCTCTACTGGGATCCATAATACCTAACATATAAACAAAATGGTTAGAAATCAATATATATACGTGTATGTGTGTGTATGCATGTGTATGTGTGTGCATGCATGTGTATGTGTGTGTATGCATCATTATGTGTGTATGTGTGTAGGTATATGTGTGTGTTGTCTATGTGTATGTGTGTGTGTCTATGAGTGTGTATGTGTTTATGTATATGTATGTATCTATGTGTGTGTATGTATCTATGTGTGTATGTGTATGCATGTATGTATGCATATGTGTGTGTATGCATATGTATGTGTGTGTATGCATCATTATGTGTGTCTATGTATGCATTTGTATGTGTGTATGCATCATTGCATGTGCATGTGTGTAGAGGAGGTACCGGGGTATCTACTTTCAACAAAAGTAGAGATTAAAGATTAACACATCCAGTACGTCGCCTACTCAAGGGAGGTTCTCTTTAGGGAAGTATACCCTTTAACATTTCTGTGAGCAGGTAAATAACACGAATTGCTCAGAGTGGTAAATATTTCAGAAAATATGGACAACCAATGACCAAGGAAGATCGTACACTTCTTGATTCGAATCAGAGGATTACAAGATTTGTCAAGGAAATGCTCAAACACTAACGCTTAGAGCTTCGTGGCACTTTATGCAGATAAACACAGATCAAATACAAATGGTGAAGGAATTGTTCAAGAGAATAGAGCTTAATTCCAATACTGACTCGCAGAAAAGAAAGAAAATCCAAGGCACTCTCTTACACTATAGTGCTCATAGCCCTCCACTGAGAAGCCTACCCTCTGTATCCACACTACAGAGTAGCTCCTACAATAGGCTTGAAACCACCAAGTGCAAGAGAGAACTTCTGCATGTATACACGCGTCAATGTAACTCCCAAAAAATGTACCCCGAATGAGCACAAATCCATTGTTTTTATAGGCCTCAATAGGTCAAGAGGGCCTTGCTTCACGTCCACGGATCACGGGCCGGTTGATTACTCAAAATTGGAGGGTAGGTCAATTATTCCCTCGATTTGAATTGAGTCCCCCAAAAAAATGGGTAGTCTTCCCGGATGATTGTTGGCACATGGCAGAATCTTTTCTCCGCTTCTACTTTTTACCCTGCACACTTTTATCCCACAGTGTTTAATTTAACCTCATCTCAGTACCACTTTCTTCAGCTCCAACGTTCCCTTTATGAGGTTTTGCAGCAGCATGTTTATTGTTGAGTGGGGTTAGAGGGGGTTGGGGTTGGGGGTTGAGTGGAGGAGAAGGTGGGGATGAGGGGGGGCGCAAGGTGGGGTTGAGCGGGGTTGGAGGGGGTTGGGGTTGAGTGGAGGAGGAGGTGGGGATGAGGGGGGCGCAAGGTGGGGTTGAGCGGGGTTGGAGGGGGTTGGAGGGGGTTGGGGTTGAGTGGGGTTGAGCGGGGTTGGAGGGGGTTGGGGTTGAGTGGGGTTGAGCGGGGTTAGAGGGGGTTGGGGTTGGGGGTTGAGTGGAGGAGGAGGTGGGCGCAAGGGTGGGGTTGGGCGGGGTTGGAGGGGGTTGGGGTTGGGGGTCGAGTGGAGGAGGAGGTGGGGATGAGGGGGGCGCAAGGGTGGGGTTGAGCGGGGTTGGAGGGGGTTGGAGGGGGTTGGGGTTGAGTGGGGTTGAGCGGGGTTGGAGGGGGTTGGGGTTGAGTGGGGTTGAGCGGGGTTGGAGGGGGTTGGAGGGGGTTGGGGTTGAGTGGGGTTGAGCGGGGTTGGAGGGGGTTGGGGTTGGGGGTTGAGTGGAGGAGGAGGTGGGGATGAGGGGGGGGCGCAAGGGTGGGGTTGAGCGAGGTTGGAGGGGGTTGGAGGGGGTTGGGGTTGAGTGGGGTTGAGCGGGGTTGGAGGGGGTTGGAGGGGGTTGGGGTTGAGTGGGGTTGAGCGGGGTTTGGAGGGGGTTGGGGTTGGGGGTTGAGTGGAGGAGGAGGTGGGCGCAAGGGTGGGGTTGAGCGGGGTTGGAGGGGGTTGGAGGGGGTTGGGGTTGAGTGGGGTTGAGCGGGGTTGGAGGGGGTTGGGGTTGAGTGGGGTTGAGCGGGGTTGGAGGGGGTTGGAGGGGGTTGGGGTTGAGTGGGGTTGAGCGGGGTTGGAGGGGGTTGGGGTTGGGGGTTGAGTGGAGGAGGAGGTGGGGATGAGGGGGGGGGCGCAAGGGTGGGGTTGAGCAAGGTTGGAGGGGGTTGGAGGGGGTTGGGGTTGAGAGGGGTTGAGCGGGGTTGGAGGGGGTTGGAGGGGGTTGGGGTTGAGTGGGGTTGAGCGGGGTTGGAGGGGGTTGGGGTTGGGGGTTGAGTGGAGGAGGAGGTGTGGATGAGGGGGGGGCGCAAGGGTGGGGTTGAGCGAGGTTGGAGGGGGTTGGAGGGGGTTGGGGTTGAGTGGGGTTGAGCGGGGTTGGAGGGGGTTGGAGGGGGTTGGGGTTGAGTGGGGTTGAGCGGGGTTGGAGGGGGTTGGGGTTGGGGGTTGAGTGGAGGAGGAGGTGGGCGCAAGGGTGGGGTTGAGCGGGGTTGGAGGGGGTTGGAGGGGGTTGGGGTTGAGTGGGTTGAGCGGGGTTGAGCGGGGTTGGAGGGGGTTGGAGGGGGTTGGGGTTGAGTGGGGTTGAGCGGGGTTGGAGGGGGTTGGAGGGGGTTGGGGTTGAGTGGGGTTGAGCGGGGTTTGGAGGGGGTTGGGGTTGGGGGTTGAGTGGAGGAGGAGGTGGGCGCAAGGGTGGGGTTGAGCGGGGTTGGAGGGGGTTGGAGGGGGTTGGGGTTGAGTGGGGTTGAGCGGGGTTGGAGGGGGTTGGAGGGGGTTGGAGGGGGTTGGGGTTGAGTGGGGTTGAGCGGGGTTGGAGGGGGTTGGGGTTGGGGGTTGAGTGGAGGAGGAGGTGGGGATGAGGGGGGGGCGCAAGGGTGGGGTTGAGCGAGGTTGGAGGGGGTTGGAGGGGGTTGGGGTTGAGCGGGGTTGGAGGGGGTTGGAGGGGGTTGGAGGGGGTTGGGGTTGAGTGGGGTTGAGCGGGGTTGGATGGGGTTGGAGGGGGTTGGGGTTGAGTGGGGTTGAGCGGGGTTGGAGGGGGTTGGAGGGGGTTGGGGTTGAGTGGGGTTGAGCGGGGTTGGAGGGGGTTGGGGTTGGGGGTTGAGTGGAGGAGGAGGTGGGCGCAAGGGTGGGGTTGAGCGGGGTTGGAGGGGGTTGGGGTTGAGTGGGGTTGAGCGGGGTTGGAGGGGGTTGGAGGGGGTTGGGGTTGAGTGGGGTTGAGCGGGGTTGGAGGGGGTTGGGGTTGGGGGTTGAGTGGAGGAGGAGGTGGGGATGAGGGGGGGGCGCAAGGGTGGGGTTGAGCGGGGTTGGAGGGGGTTGGAGGGGGTTGGGGTTGAGTGGGGTTGAGCGGGGTTGGAGGGGGTTGGAGGGGGTTGGGGTTGAGTGGGGTTGGAATCTGGAACAGGTGCAAGGGAAGACCATCGGTTCTTCGAACTCCTCATGAGCTTACTCCCATCAATATGTGAAAGAAGGAGCTTGCCCGACCCAAGTGGAAGGCAAAGTGAGAGAGGAGAAAAGAAGGACTACTACAGACCCCCACATCAAGCTTTTGCACCGTCCCTGGTGCAATTTCTTCCTTATTCTGCTTATTTCAAAGAGATCTAGATATGTTGTAATTATTGTAAAGAAATACGGTATGTACAAGGGGTGGAGTGCTTTCATTTTGACCTATTTTAGATACTTCTTTACCCTGGAGATGTTAACCAGGGGAATCGTTTTACCTTGCAGATCTTCCAAATGCACAGTGCCATGTGGCAATACCTCGATTACCTTATAAGGTCCTATCCATTTGGGTGCCAATTTTGTTTGAATTGGTGGAACCTGATGCACTAAAACCATAGACCCTTCCTGAACTTCATTGGATGTTAGATACCTGTCATGCAATCTCTTGCGCTCTTCTTGTGTCACCAGAAGTTTTTGCATTGCCCCTTCTCTGTACTCTTCTAATGCCACCAATCTCTGAATGGGGGGTTCAATTCCAATTGTTTTGATTCCTATTTCTTTTCTGATGATAAACTCAAATGGTGCCAATGCCTCTTTCCCATAAACTAAGCGAAATGGAGTCTCGCCTATGGTGCCCCTCTTCGTGGTTCTGAAAGCCCAAATTGCACCAATTAGTGCTAGTGGCCAAGAGCTTTGATGATCAAAAGATAATTTGCGAAGTAGTCCAATCAAAATCTTATTGGAACTCTCTGCTTGGCCATTCGCCCTTGGGTAATAGGCACAAGACTTTTTATGGAAGATTTTGTACCTGTCAAATATAAACTGGAGCAATTGATTGATAAAATGTGTGCCCCTATCACTAGTAATTTCTAGTGGGCAACCAAATCTTGAGAAAATACGTTTATACACAAATTTAGCTACTGTTAAAGCCGTGCAGTCCACAGTAGCTTTAGCCTCTATCCATTTAGTGGCATAACATGTGGCCATCAAAATATACTTTTTACCTCCTGGTTGCCCAATAGGGCTAATTGGCCCTATGAAATCAAGACCCCATCGTTCAAATGGAAGCCATCCAGTAGATATGACTAATGGTTGGAAGTTCAATCTGGTTGGCGTGGGAGCACATCTCTGACAGATGTGGCATTCTTTTGCAAATTTGATTGCATCCTTGAAAATATGAGGCCACCATAACCCTTTGTGGATGATTCTATGAGCCAATTCTTCCCCCTTTAGGTGTCCTTCATTGTGTGCAGCCTCCAGCAAAAGATTTACCTCTTTTGGATAGACACACCTTCTCAATATATCATCTTGACAGTATTTATATAAATTTCCATTTATAAGAGAATATGTTTTGGTTTTCAGGAGCAATCTTCTCTTTTCTACAGGTGTCAAGTGTTCTGGGATCTTTCCAGTAGTGAGAACATGAAGAATTTCATCATACCAACCTGTCCGAATTGCTACTAGAAAAAGATTACTATCCACCAGCTCATCATTAATACCTGTTGCCTTTTCGCTCATTGCGGTCCTGGATACTTGATCTGCCATGTAGTGCTCTTTTCCTGGCTTAATATGAATATCAAAATTAAATTCCTGAAATAGGAGTAGCCATCTCCAAATTCTTCCAGCTACTCTAGGCTTGTTTATCAAATACTTCAAGGGCTGATGATCAGAAATAACAATGAAATGTACACCAAGGAGATAATGTCGGAACTTCTGAAGAGCAAATACGATAGCCAAACCTTCTCTTTCCGTTGTACTGTAATTTCTTTCAGCTTGGTTGAGCAGTCTGCTTGCATAAGAGATAGGTCTATCCACTTTGTGAGATGATGGTTGAGCTAAAACTGCACCAACAGCATGAAGACTAGCATCTGTATGCACATGAAATTCCAATGACCAATTAGGAACACTTAAAAGTGGAGCAGTACATAACCTTATCTTTAGTTCACAAAATGCTTTGTCAGCTTCAGCACTCCATGAGAAAGGGATCTTTTTGCTAGTAAGCCTTGACAAGGGCTTAGCAATTTCCGAATACATCCTAATGAATCTTCTGTGATACCCTGCATGGCCCAAGAAACTTTGCACTTCCTTTGGGCTTTGTGGTATTGGCATGGAAAGAATAGCTGTAACCTTTGCAGGGTCAACAGTTATGCCTTCAGCAGATACTATGTGACCAAGAAGAGTGCCCTTAGTGACCAAAAAGTGACATTTATCAGGATTCAATTTTAAACCTGTTTTGAGACATTGCTCAAAGATTTCTTTTAGATTTTCCAGATGGTCATGGAAATCTTGAACTGCTGCCCTCCTATCTGTACCTGAAAATACTCAAAAGTCATCCATGAAAATGCGTAGAAAGGTTGTTAACCATTTTCCCAATATCAAATACATTGTTCTATTAAATGAAGCTGGCGCATTCTTCAAACCAAAAGCCATGCGAGTATAGACATAAGTGCCCCAAGGAGTGACAAATGCTGTTTTGTCCCTATCGTCAGGATGGATCACTATTTGATTGTAGCCACTAAAACCATCCAAGAAACTATACAAAGTGTGACCAGCTACCTCTTCAAGTACTTGCTCTGTGAAGGGCTGAGGAAATCCATCTTGAATAGTCGCTTTATTCAAAGCACGGAAATCAACACATACTCTTATTTTTCCACTATTTTTCTTGGGCACAATAACCATAGACGAAAGCCACCTGGAATGTTCTACTGGCACAATTATACCTGCTTCCTCTAGTTTTGTAATCTCCGCTTTTACCGCCTCTGCATACTTCGGATTGAGTCGATATGGCCTACTTCTTACAGCCGCGGCTCCCTCAACTAAGGGTATCCGATGTAACCCAAGCTCTTCTGGTATCCCTGTTAGATCTTTGTAGGACCATGCGAAGACACTTTTATAAGTGAAAAGCAAAGAAGTTACCTTCTGTAGCAAGGGAGGATAATGCCACAACCAGGATGCCAAATGGACCATCTGAGGGTTCTCTTCATCCCCTAAATTTACTTCTTGAACCAATGTTTCAGGACCGGTTTTGCTTGAGAAATCATCTCCACTATATGCAGGAGTGGAGTTTAATTTATATTCTGCAACATGTTCTTCCATCCATCCTTGAGGTATATCTGAGAAAGGAAGATCTTCTCTGTCCTTAGGTTCAAAATCTTCTACCTCTGATTCTTTTATATGGCTTGCCCTTTTAAAGTTTGTATTTTCCTGCAATTGCTTATTCTCCAATACCTTGTGATCTTCATTGCCCTCTTCTGTAATTAGCTTATCTGCAACTTCCTCCTCAATTTCATTGATCTCCACTGTACAACAATCTGCACTTCCCATCATCCAATTTAACAATGTATCATCTTCATGGGGTAGAGAGGGCATTACCTGAGTATCCACAGTATATCCCGTGGTTTTTCCTGAATCAAATCCTTCTTCCAAGTGTAGTTGCAGTTGGCTATTGGTGCTAGTTGAAATCCATAGTTTATTTTTCCCCCAATCTTGCAAAGCTTTTGCTTGTCTCAGCCAAGGTCTCCCCAGGAGCAAAGGGTAGGAAGTCTCCTGTGGAAGTGCAATAACAACAAAATCCAACACAAAGTGGCAACCCTGTACTACCATCAATACCTTCTCAATAATGCCCAGTGGCGCAACCCGATGTTGATCTGCCAATGTAACCGTGAATGGGGCCAACTTTCAATTTCAGCTTCTTCATTGTAAAATCTGGCATTAAATTGATACCAGAGCCTCCATCTATGATCACACCTGTGAGATCTTCATCCTTTATACAAACTGATAATCTCGAACTTTGGTAGTCTGCTAAGGGTGCAGGAGGAAAATCAACCATAAAACCATCTATACTAGGTGATTGGACCAAGTGAGCAGAGTGTATAATTTTTAATAAATCACTTCTTATTTTTGAATCCATCCTTATAAGTTCATAGAGACTAATCTTGTGGTGAATACCTTTCAAGATCTGTTCGATGTTCACCTCCTGAGTATTCTCTTGT
The DNA here is from genome assembly GCA_020310875.1 of Ceratopteris richardii. NCBI lineage: Eukaryota > Viridiplantae > Streptophyta > Polypodiopsida > Polypodiales > Pteridaceae > Ceratopteris > Ceratopteris richardii. The sequence goes on along the minus strand of CM035440.1, from coordinate 65,464,674 downwards.
AGACGTGTTGGTTGGTGGCCCCTTAGAGAAGTAGTCATTTCTTCATAAGCTCCTTCAATTTCTACTTGATCCTTCCATCTAGATTTCTTTTCTTCCTCTTTATCTTGCATTCCTTGTTGTTCCCCCCTAAGGTTTGCTGCTGCTTGCCTAGCTCTGGTCATCATGGGCATAGTAGAGGATGAAACAACATAGGATTGAGTAGTCATACCTTCTACTAGTGGGGAGACTGCAATCATGTGAATTGGAGCAGGACGACCTCTTGGGCAATCTTTGGTATAATGATCCTTGGCCTCTGGACAATGTTGACAAGGAGGTGCATCTTCTGGGAGGGAACACCGATTTTGCATGTGGCCATACTCACCACAACGATAGCACATCAAAGGTCTATTGTATCTAGGCTTTGCGGGCCGATTCTCCTCCCTATTAGATGTATTTGATGTACTAGCATAATATGAATCCAAATTTTGAGGGTTACCTCTCTGCTGTGTACCCTTGAGGTAGTAGCAATCTCTGGCTTCATGACCATCTTTTCCACAAAATTGACAGCTTACCTTAATAGGGCAATTAGCATTGGAATGTCCATTGTTGTTACAGATCGTACACCAAATTTGTCTCCTTATATCCTGAGTGGTTTTTAAATCTTCTAACTCTCGGCGAAGTTGAGCTACTTCATCATCGGCGCGACGCAGTGGTGGCAAGACCTTCTCTTCTTGTTGATTTTGTTGCATCTTCAATGCTTCCAATTCCCTCCTCAATTGCTCAATAGGATCCAGATCTGCAGCATACTTTGGTTGTGTATCCCCTTCAAAATGTCGCCTTGCTTCTTCAATGCGTGATGCTGCTGCAACAAAATCATTGAGGGTGGCATCCGATCTAAGAGACTCACGAAGCTTTTGCTGAGATGACCTGGGCAGAGCCTTCTCTATCCACTTTTTAACCAAAAAGTCACCTGGAGCATGTGGCAGACGTGCAACAAGTGCTTTCGTTCTAGTGTGAAGTTCATGAAAAGATTCACCTGGTCTTAGCTTCAAATTCTCTAGCTGATCTAGAGCTCTTTCCGAGGAATCACTTGGTCGGAATGTTTGTGAGAAAGGCGCCTTCAGAGCCTCCCATGTGGTGAAATGGCCATCTGCATATTGACTATACCATTTATCTGCAAGGCCCTCCAATGTGGATGGAAAAAGTGCTAACATTGCATCTTCTCTATTCTGCAGACCACGTCCACGGCATAAAGAGATAAATCTCCTCACATGATCATCAGCATCTTCATATGCATGTCCCTTAAAGGTAGGGAACTTGATGTTGATCCTGGAGAGTAGATGAGAAAGATCCTCCATTTGGACTGGTGTCTCTTCTGACGTATCTGAGGAGAAGTCTAGAGTTCTCCTATACCCTTCTTTTGACAATGGTGTTGCACCCAAATCAATAGACAAATTTAGGGAGGATAGAGGGGAGGTAGACTCACTAGCCGTGGTTATTGCTAACTTGTTAAGGCTCCTTCGAACACGAAGAGATTCCTTATCTGCTCGTGTATGGGTCATGTACCTATTCGCAATTGCAATAAGGAAAAACACCTCTCACAGAAATGCAAAGGTCCCACCGGGCGTGCCAAACTGTAGAGGAGGTACCGGGGTATCTACTTTCAACAAAAGTAGAGATTAAAGATTAACACATCCAGTACGTCGCCTACTCAAGGGAGGTTCTCTTTAGGGAAGTATACCCTTTAACATTTCTGTGAGCAGGTAAATAACACGAATTGCTCAGAGTGGTAAATATTTCAGAAAATATGGACAACCAATGACCAAGGAAGATCGTACACTTCTTGATTCGAATCAGAGGATTACAAGATTTGTCAAGGAAATGCTCAAACACTAACGCTTAGAGCTTCGTGGCACTTTATGCAGATAAACACAGATCAAATACAAATGGTGAAGGAATTGTTCAAGAGAATAGAGCTTAATTCCAATACTGACTCGCAGAAAAGAAAGAAAATCCAAGGCACTCTCTTACACTATAGTGCTCATAGCCCTCCACTGAGAAGCCTACCCTCTGTATCCACACTACAGAGTAGCTCCTACAATAGGCTTGAAACCACCAAGTGCAAGAGAGAACTTCTGCATGTATACACGCGTCAATGTAACTCCCAAAAAATGTACCCCGAATGAGCACAAATCCATTGTTTTTATAGGCCTCAATAGGTCAAGAGGGCCTTGCTTCACGTCCACGGATCACGGGCCGGTTGATTACTCAAAATTGGAGGGTAGGTCAATTATTCCCTCGATTTGAATTGAGTCCCCCAAAAAAATGGGTAGTCTTCCCGGATGATTGTTGGCACATGGCAGAATCTTTTCTCCGCTTCTACTTTTTACCCTGCACACTTTTATCCCACAGTGTTTAATTTAACCTCATCTCAGTACCACTTTCTTCAGCTCCAACGTTCCCTTTATGAGGTTTTGCAGCAGCATGTTTATTGTTGAGTGGGGTTAGAGGGGGTTGGGGTTGGGGGTTGAGTGGAGGAGAAGGTGGGGATGAGGGGGGGTGCAAGGTGGGGTTGAGCGGGGTTGGAGGGGGTTGGGGTTGAGTGGAGGAGGAGGTGGGGATGACGGGGGCGCAAGGTGGGGTTGAGCGGGGTTGGAGGGGGTTGGAGGGGGTTGGGGTTGAGTGGGGTTGAGCGGGGTTGGAGGGGGTTGGGGTTGAGTGGGGTTGAGCGGGGTTAGAGGGGGTTGGGGTTGGGGGTTGAGTGGAGGAGGAGGTGGGCGCAAGGGTGGGGTTGGGCGGGGTTGGAGGGGGTTGGGGTTGGGGGTCGAGTGGAGGAGGAGGTGGGGATGAGGGGGGCGCAAGGGTGGGGTTGAGCGGGGTTGGAGGGGGTTGGGGTTGAGTGGGGTTGAGCGGGGTTGGAGGGGGTTGGAGGGGGTTGGGGTTGAGTGGGGTTGAGCGGGGTTGGAGGGGGTTGGGGTTGAGTGGGGTTGAGCGGGGTTGGAGGGGGTTGGGGTTGAGTGGGGTTGAGCGGGGTTGGAGGGGGTTGGGGTTGGGGGTTGAGTGGAGGAGGAGGTGGGGATGAGGGGGGGGGCGCAAGGGTGGGGTTGAGCGAGGTTGGAGGGGGTAGGAGGGGGTTGGGGTTGAGTGGGGTTGAGCGGGGTTGGAGGGGGTTGGAGGGGGTTGGGGTTGAGTGGGGTTGAGCGGGGTTTGGAGGGGGTTGGGGTTGGGGGTTGAGTGGAGGAGGAGGTGGGCGCAAGGGTGGGGTTGAGCGGGGTTGGAGGGGGTTGGAGGGGGTTGGGGTTGAGTGGGGTTGAGCGGGGTTGGAGGGGGTTGGAGGGGGTTGGGGTTGAGTGGGGTTGAGCGGGGTTGGAGGGGGTTGGGGTTGAGTGGGGTTGGGGTTGAGTGGGGTTGAGCGGGGTTGGAGGGGGTTGGGGTTGGGGGTTGAGTGGAGGAGGAGGTGGGGATGAGGGGGGGCACAAGGGTGGGGTTGAGCGAGGTTGGAGGGGGTTGGAGGGGGTTGGGGTTGAGTGGGGTTGAGCGGGGTTGGAGGGGGTTGGAGGGGGTTGGGGTTGAGTGGGGTTGAGCGGGGTTGGAGGGGGTTGGAGGGGGTTGGGGTTGAGTGGGGTTGAGCGGGGTTGGAGGGGGTTGGGGTTGAGTGGGGTTGAGCGGGGTTGGAGGGGGTTGGGGTTGGGGGTTGAGTGGAGGAGGAGGTGTGGATGAGGGGGGGGCGCAAGGGTGGGGTTGAGCGAGGTTGGAGGGGGTTGGGGTTGAGTGGGGTTGAGCGGGGTTGGAGGGGGTTGGGGTTGAGTGGGGTTGAGCTGGGTTGGAGGGGGTTGGAGGGGGTTGGGGTTGAGTGGGGTTGAGCGGGGTTGGAGGGGGTTGGAGGGGGTTGGGGTTGAGTGGGGTTGAGCGGGGTTGGAGGGGGTTGGGGTTGGGGGTTGAGTGGAGGAGGAGGTGGGCGCAAGGGTGGAGTTGAGCGGGGTTGGAGGGGGTTGGAGGGGGTTGGGGTTGAGTGGGGTTGAGCGGGGTTGGAGGGGGTTGGGGTTGAGTGGGGTTGAGCGGGGTTGGAGGGGGTTGGAGGGGGTTGGGGTTGAGTGGGGTTGAGCGGGGTTGGAGGGGGTTGGGGTTGGGGGTTGAGTGGAGGAGGAGGTGGGGATGAGGGGGGGGCGCAAGAAGGGGTTGAGCGAGGTTGGAGGGGGTTGGAGGGGGTTGGGGTTGAGTGGGGTTGAGCGGGGTTGGAGGGGGTTGGAGGGGGTTGGGGTTGAGTGGGGTTGAGCGGGGTTTGGAGGGGGTTGGGGTTGGGGGTTGAGTGGAGGAGGAGGTGGGCGCAAGGGTGGGGTTGAGCGGGGTTGGAGGGGGTTGGAGGGGGTTGGGGTTGAGTGGGGTTGAGCGGGGTTGGAGGGGGTTGGAGGGGGTTGGGGTTGAGTGGGGTTGAGCGGGGTTGGAGGGGGTTGGAGGGGGTTGGGGTTGAGTGGGGTTGAGCGGGGTTGGAGGGGGTTGGGGTTGGGGGTTGAGTGGAGGAGGAGGTGGGGATGAGGGGGGGGCGCAAGGGTGGGGTTGAGCGAGGTTGGAGGGGGTTGGAGGGGGTTGGGGTTGAGTGGGGTTGAGCGGGGTTGGAGGGGGTTGGGGTTGAGTGGGGTTGAGTGGGGTTGAGCGGGGTTGGAGGGGGTTGGGGTTGGGGGTTGAGTGGAGGAGGAGGTGGGCGCAAGGGTGGGGTTGAGCGGGGTTGGAGGGGGTTGGGGTTGGGGGTTGAGTGGAGGAGGAGGTGGGCGCAAGGGTGGGGTTGAGCGGGGTTGGAGGGGGTTGGAGGGGGTTGGGGTTGAGTGGGGTTGAGCGGGGTTGGAGGGGGTTGGAGGGGGTTGGGGTTGAGTGGGGTTGAGCGGGGTTGGAGGGGGTTGGAGGGGGTTGGGGTTGAGTGGGGTTGAGCGGGGTTGGAGGGGGTTGGGGTTGGGGGTTGAGTGGAGGAGGAGGTGGGGATGAGGGGGGGGCGCAAGGGTGGGGTTGAGCGGGGTTGGAGGGGGTTGGAGGGGGTTGGGGTTGAGTGGGGTTGAGCGGGGTTGGAGGGGGTTGGAGGGGGTTGGGGTTGAGTGGGGTTGGAATCTGGAACAGGTGCAAGGGAAGACCATCGGTTCTTCGAACTCCTCATGAGCTTACTCCCATCAATATGTGAAAGAAGGAGCTTGCCCGACCCAAGTGGAAGGCAAAGTGAGAGAGGAAAAAAGAAGGACTACTACAATGTGTCTATGTGTGTATGTGTGTGTATATGTGTGTGTGTCTATGTATATGTGTGTGTGTTTATGAGTGTGTATGTGTTTATGTGTATGTGTGTATCTATTTGTGTCTATGTGTCTAAGTGTGTATGTGTATGCATGTATGTATGCATATGTATGTGTATGCATATGTATGTGTGTGTATGCATTATTATGTGTGTCTATGTATGCATGTGTATGTGTGTATGCATCATTACGTGTGTATGTATCTATGTGTGTATGTGTGTGTGTATATGTGTTTGTATGTGTGTATTCATGTGTGTGTGTATGCATGTGTATGTGTATATGTGTATATGTGTGTGTATATGTGTGTATGCATGTGTGTGTGTATATGTGTGTATATGTTTGTATGCATGTGTGTGTGTATGCATATGTATGTGTGTGTATGCATTATTATGTGTGTCTATGTATGCATGTGTATGTGTGTATGCATCATTACGTGTGCATGTGTCTATGTGTGTATGTGTGTATATGTGTGTGTGTCTATGTGTATGTGTGTGTGTCTATGTGTATGTGTGTGTGTCTATGAGTGTGTATGTATTTATGTGTATGTATGTATCTATGTGTGTGTATGTGTATGCATGTATGTATGCATATGTGTGTGTATGCATATGTATGTGTGTGTATGCATAATTATGTGTGTATGTGTCTATGTGTGTATGTGTGTGTGTATACATTATGACAGTGTATGTAAGCATGTGCATTATGTATGCATATAAGTATGTATGTATGCATATGCATATGCATATGCATGTGTATGCATATGCATGTAAGTATGTATGTATGCATATGTGTGTGTGTATGCATATGCATGTAAGTATGTATGTATGCATATGCATATGCAATATGTATGCATGTATGTATATGTGTGTGAATGTGTGTGTGAATGTGTGTGTACATGTGTCTGTATGTGTGTATGCATGTGTATGTGTGTGTATGCATCATTATGTGTGTATGTGTGTGTACATGTGTCTGTATGTGTGTATGCATGTGTATGTGTGTGTATGCATCATTATGTGTGTATGTGTGTGTGTCTATGTGTATGTGTGTGTATCTATGAGTATGTATGTGTTCAGGTGTGTGTATGTGTCTATGTGTGTATGTATCTGTGTGTGTGTGTATGTATCTATGCATGTGCATTATGTATGCATGTGCATTATGTATGCATGTAAGTATGTATGTACATTATATGCATATGCATATGCATTATGTATGCAAATGTATGCATGTATGTGTTTATGTGTGTATGTCTCTCTATGTGTGTGTATGCATATATGTGTGTGTATGTGTGTATGTGTGTGTATATGTGTCTGTATGTGTGTATGCATGTGTATGTGTGTATGTGTCTATGTGTGCATGTGTGTGTATATACTATATGTGTGTGTGTCTATGTGTATGTGTGTGTACCTATGAGTGTGTATGTGTTTATGTGTGTGTATGTGTTTATGTGTGTATGTGTATGCATGTATGTGTATGTGTGTGTATATCTCTATATGTGTGTGTGTATATGTGTGTCTATGTGTGTATGCATGTGTATGTGTGTGGATGCATCATTATGTGTGTATGTGTCTGTGTGTGTATATGTGTGTGTATGTGTGTGCGCGTCTATGTGTGTGTATGTGTGTGCGCGTCTATGTGTATGTGTGTCTGTCTATGAGTGTGTATGTTTGGATGTGTGTGTGTATGAATGTGTGTCTATGAGTGTGTATGTTTGGATGTGTAAGTGTATATGTGTGTCTATGTGTGTATGCATGTGTATGTGTGTGAATGCATCATTATGTGTGTGCATGTATATGTGTGTGCATGTGTATATGTGTGTGCATGTGTATGCATTATGTGTGCATGTGTGTATGTGTATGCATTATGCATTGTGTATGTGTGTCTATGTGTGTGTATTTGTGTGTATGCGTGTGTGTGTCTATGTGTATGTGTGTGTGTGTCTATGCGTGTATATGTGTGTGTACATATGTATGTGTGTGCATGTGTATGTGTGTGTGCATGTATATGTGTGTGCATGTGTATATGTGTGTGCATGTGTATGCATTATGTGTGCATGTGTGTATGTGTGTATGTGTATGCATTATGCATGTGTATGTGTGTGTGCATGTATATGTGTGTGCATGTGTATATGTGTGTGCATGTGTATGCATTATGTGTGTGTGTGTCTATGCGTATGTGTGTGTGTGTGTCTATGCGTGTATATGTGTGTGTACATATGTATGTGTGTGTGCATGTATATGTGTGTGCATGTGTATATGTGTGTGCATGTGTATGCATTATGTGTGCATGTGTGTATGTATATGCATTATGCATTGTGTATGTGTGTCTATGTGTGTGTATTTGTGTGTATGTGTGTGTGTGTCTATGCGTATGTGTGTGTGTCTATGCATGTATATGTGTGTGTACATATGTATGTGTGTGTGCATGTGTATGTGTGTGTGCATGTATATGTGTGTGCATGTGTATATGTGTGTGCATGTGTATGCATTATGTGTGCATGTGTGTATGTGTATGCATTATGCATGTGTATGTGTGTGTGCATGTATATGTGTGTGCATGTGTATATGTGTGTGCATGTGTATGCATTATGTGAGTGTGTGTCTATGCGTATGTGTGTGTGTGTCTATGCGTGTATATGTATGTGTACATATGTATGTGTGTGTGCATGTATATGTGTGTGCATGTGTATGCATTATGTGTGCATGTGTGTATGTGTATGCATTATGCATTGTGTATGTGTGTCTAGGTGTGTATTTGTGTGTATGTGTGTGTGTGTGTCTATGCGTGTATATGTGTGTGTACATATGTGTGTGTGTAAGTGTGTGTGTGCGCATACCTATCAATAGTCTCGCTTCTCTCTCTCCCTCTCGCGCGCGCTCTTTCTCTCTCTCTCTCTCTCTCTCGGTCTTTGTGTTCTTCCTCGCGTTCAAGGCCCGGCACAAATGTGCCGGGAGAATTGAAATTTTTTTTTTTTACATTTCAGAGGGTCGCATATGCGACGCTCTGCAGTTTGCCAACGTCGTTAAGTGCGTCGCTAACCAGCGATGCTACTAGCGACGCTTGTGGTCTAGCGTCGCTTATGCGACACTATCGTCGCTTATGCGACGCTATCGTCGCTTATACGACGAGGCTCGGCCAAAAAAAAAAATTCAAAATTTTTACCGTCGCTTATGCGACGATTTCGTCGCATAAGCGACGATTTTCGTTTTTTTCCCGATTCGCGGGCGTCGCTACGCCCCTCTTTTTCTTGTAGTGCAATTTCCCATGGCTAAACAGAGGTAGGAGCAATCGATACAGACATAAATGATTTCTCATGAAATCTTTAACTACAGATTTCTTATCAAGAAATGGATATCGCATATATTGCTAAAGTCCAAGAGGGAATGACTTGTCATAGGGAAATCGGTTAATAATCGATCTTAAAACGACATAGAACTATCAAATCCTCTAGGATTTCATATGAACCCTAGATTTCCCACAGATAGTCTCTAAATCAGTCCAATAGAATTCCTCATAATGAGCTTCTCCATTTACTAGTTTGAACAATCCCATTTCCAATATGAATCTCTTATACCTCACATCCGTTCACCATAGTTGCATGAACCAAGATTTTGCATTTCTTACTCATTTCAATCCTTTCATATTTGATCTCCAATCACATTCAAACCCTATTCTACTATTAAACCCCATTCTACTCGTAAATTGAGTCCCAAAACTTTATCATTTGAACCCCACATAACCACCATAAAACCATATATTAAGATTGATTCATATGCCAACCTCCATCTTATGAGTGATTAACCAATGAAAATTAGTGGGAAGGATAGAATCAATCAAGGTAAATCATGTGAAGGAGCCCCACAGAGTGCAAGAGCGAAACCTTGAACTATGAGCAAACTCAAGTGGACAAAACGAGAGTTCTACCCATGTTATAATAGATAATAATATCCTGAGGCACATATATTCCATTGGAGATACACATTCACGAGTCAAATAAAGGTTCAATTCACATTTGTAGTCCTGTTGAATCGAGGGTAATGAAAACGAAACCATGAATAGTTTTGAAGGTATGGAAGCCACCACATGTTTAACAAATTGATGCCTAGCTTGACGGAAGTTCACTTAGATTATGTTGTATCAGTCTCATGGGCTAGCACATTACCTAGACAACCTGAACAGGGTTGTTGCCTTACTTCAGAGTGGATAAGGAGACACCATATATTTGAGGCCAATTGTGAGACTTGACCTATGATCTTATTGAGATAAAAGAGGGGGCATGTATGTCATTTGGGATCTTCCGAAGAAACTAGCATAAGGAAGAACCTAAAATGAGCTAAGGAATTTTTGAAAGTAAACCACCATTAGGAAGAACCTAAAAGCTTCTCTCCTAAAGAAACTAATTATAGTGAGAACTTTACAACGTTTCAAAATCCCTCACGATGGTTAGCTCATTGAGACTTACTTGATTGAAGGTACATACCATATTCGTTTTGAGAATTCATGCTAGTGTATAGGGAGCGTAGAACTTTCTAGTCATCTTTGAAATAATAGAACGCATGGAGACTCAACGAAGAACCTACTTTGATAGATGATTTGAAATTCTCCCAAGAACAGTCTGGGTGAGACTTTTCCTCTAAATTCTTGTCTCAACGTCCTTCCATCAAGGAGCTCATTGAATTTGTAGCCCAAGAGTTAGGCACATGTCAATGCTTCAAGCCAACCCAAAATCACACGACAATGGAAAAGCTACCTCACATCCGATGCAATATTTTGGGATAGAACATTCATGGATGAATCATTCAAGTACATTTTGCCCCTATAGGTGACAATGTATATTTCCACGAGTAGAGTTTGAACCTCAAGTGTACCAACCAAGATTACCTTAGTGTGACCTTTAGCCTTATCTGCAACAAGAGAATGCATATTCCCTAATATAACACTAATATCAACCACCTAAGTAAAGGTATGCACACAATAATCATCCAGTACATTGACTTTTCTTAGGATTGCAACTACCAAATATCTCAAATTTGGTGCCATAAACGTACCTACATTAGAAGAGGGAAACCTTTTGAGTGAGGTGAGTGACTATGGAACTAACATATCATGCCATTAGTTTGATTCAGACCACATAAGTAGCTAGATTTTGCACTATTGTCCTTCAGGACTCTTTCAGGATACATGGGTTTTACTTCGATAGCCTTTAATGCATACATAGTTTTGCTACTTGAAAGAATAGCTAAATTTAGAATTTTTGGATATGCCCCAGGATTTAGTGCTTCAAGGGCAGGCTACTTCCTTTCTTACTCAAGCTATGCAATGGCTGCAAGGGTGTCAGATGTTAAAAGTATTGCTTTCTAGAGGAGAAAAGAGTACCTCATATACAAAGGAGATTTGCGAGAGCCAAGCTCATTCAAAAGACTCAAGAAGGATTAAATATATCTCTTCTCAAAGCTTATTACTCATGAAATGTACATAGATACACATATTTATTGCCAAAAGGGATACAAGACATTGCAAATATGAAGGATGTAATCTTTTTTTGTGTAATTGATCCATGTCCTAATATTAATTCTTATTGATTCATGATTTGTTTTTCTCTGGTGAAAGTCCTATTTATCTGATGATAATATTTTCGTGAGCTCTTTTGTAATTGCCTTCTCAAGAGTCAATCAAAAAGCTCGTTGAAGGTAGATTTGCCAAATTCAAGCTCATTCAGAAGACTCAAAAAAGATGTACATACATATACATATTTCTTTTCAAAGCTTATTACGTCATAAAATGTACATACATAGACATCTTTATTTCTCAAAGAAATAAACGACATTGCAAATATTAAGGCTTCCTTTGGAATGTAATCTTTTTCATTTTGTGATATTGATCCATGATGTTTTTGTCTGGTGATAGTCCTATTCTTTTGATGACAATATTTTGCATTGTAATTGTCTTCTAAAGAACTTATCAAAAATCTATTTGAAGGCATTACTTTTTGTTACTCCTCCTCCTTTCCTTGTGCACCTAAATAAGCTTGTCCTTGCTTGAGAATGAGATTTTTCCATGCCTTGGGTGTTCCATATGGCAAGTGTTTCCTTTTCTGCAAAGAATGCACCATGCATAAGAAGAATTTGTTGGAAGAACAAAAGAGTTTCATCAAATGTTTATTTAAATTGATTAAATTATCTTTGAAACTCACCAAGCAGTATCTTATGTCTTTCGCACTCCATGCCTCTATGATGGTTTCTATAAGATCTATGGTCCCCTTTCTGAAATCTGTCACATAGCTATTTGATATTACGTGTTGCCTCATGATATTTAAATAATTATCTAGTTTGATCCACACCTCCATTCTCTTTTTTGCTAAATCCGGTTTTCTTTTTACATTATTCGTGACCTCACAAAATTTTTTCCAGCAATTCCACATGGCATTCAATTGTTTGTCATCATGGTTCCTGAAGAATCTCCTTACTTTTGCACCTTCCATTGAGACATCTTGTAGTACGTTACTTGTATTTTGTGAGAGCTTTGGATCTTTTCTTAGATGAACATCACCACCATGAAATCCCATTTCTGAAAGTAGAGATTCATATTTTTTTATGCACCCATCTACAAGAGTTGTAGGCTTGATAACATATGCATAATCCAAGTGGAGATGGACCAACTTGTCAATGATCCTTAACTTTGCATGTAGTGTACATATGTGTACGTTTGTCAATGCTATTGGGAGTATGGGATCCCAAATCATGGCAGAAGATGAGTAGTTATGAAGAATAAATGTTTTTCTACAAGGAGCCTCCTTAGCCTCAAATCTAGCAATCCACACCACTCAAATGCCACTCAACTTTAAAGTTTTTGTAGTCTATGACGTTCAACAATTCTCCTGCATGATGCCTGTGAACAACATTTGGAATGTTTGTCTATGAGAATAATGACTTAAGTGTTTTATGGCTCTCAGATGGAACTTGAGCACAACCAGTTCATTAGTGCAATACTTATTCTCTCCATCTTTTGATGTTTTTTAAGTTCAATTTCATCAAGTTTGATTACAAATTTCAACAGACCAGAACATTCATGTTCTTTTATATTATAGAACTGTACCATGTATGTTTGAAGTCTCATTATATCTATCCATATATTGTTAAATGAATTGTAAGTGAAATGTAACTTTTGTTTTCCTACTTTGTAAGGCATGTTACCATGAATATGTTTATCTTCACCAAATACTAATGTGATCTTATTATTCAAACAGAGCTGAAACTTTCCTACCTGATGGGGTCTAGGCAATCCAAAGCTTTCAACTTTGTTAAATTTTAAAAATTCACACCAAACTTTTGAAATTCCTCTATAACCTTTCCTAGTAACTCCAACACCATCACAAATCTCCTGAATTTGAGATGGTTATAGCATCAAATTCATGTCTGTCATGAGTTTTTGGAGAAAAAAGTGTTTCAAGCATGTATTCTCTTTCAGTTTCAATAGTCTTAAAACATCATTTTGACACATAATTTCATTATAGAAATGTACGCGCTCAAAACTGTTCAATATATTGAAACCTAGAACATTTGTCAAATGATCTCTTACAATTTTTATTCTTTTCTATTTTTTTCAGTCAAATCTAGAAAAAGTGTTATTTGTTTTGACCACATTCTCAAACCTATAGGAGTTTCTTTCATTTTTTTGAAAGATTCTAATTGAGAAGATAATGTGGATAATTTGTATTCTAGCTCCCTTCTATGTAAATCCCTCTGATGTAGTGTGTTTTGTAAATAGTTTATGTATTGTACATAATTCCTTGAAATCTCCCAAAGCCTTGATCAATAGCCTCGTAAACCATCCTCACCATCTCCTACAAATCTAATCAGATCATGAAGATTATGAAAAGGGGGATACCTTCCAGTTTGTGGATCAAGTGTACATGAAGTCCAGCTTTGGCAATCAACGGAACTGAAATTAAGTTCTTCTTGATACCAGGCACATACAATGCATTTTTCAAGAGAATCACACCTCCATTTGCAACCGTAAGATCAATTTCTCCTACTCCAATCATAGGATAAGAGGCATTGTTTGCACACACCACATGTCCTCCTTTGGGTGCATCTTTCAAAGAGGCAAAAAATCTTTTGCATGATGTTATGTGCTTTGAAACACCACTATCAAAGAACCAATCCGAATAAGCGTCACTCACAACCATACATTTAGAATGCAAATAAGCATCATAATGACATGTAATAACACATGCCCGAAAATCTTGAGCCATGCTAGCTTCATCATTCTTTACATTTGCTGAATTTTTTTAGCAATAGACATACCGGATTCCTTCTTCTTTTCATTGCATTTAGCCAGCTTTCTGAACTCATCAATAGTATGATCAAACTTTTGATCATATTTGCATCTCTTCTTCTTCTGCAAATCACCATCATTAAAGGAATGAGTGGAAGAGGAAGCTTGAGGCTTTGGTTTTGATGAACCCAAACCTGAACCATAATGGCTTTTCCCCTTTTGTGAGATAGCAAGTGCTTGTGTTCCCTCAATCAAACCACTCCTATTCACTCTAGTTTGCTCTTCTGCAAAACAAGAGACACAACCATACATATTAGAATTTCCTTTTGCAACCAAACGGAGTGTAGTACCAAAGCTTTGAAAAGATTCCAGTAATCCTTTCAACAATGTAGAAATGAGTGATGCATCGGGAATGATCTCATCTATGTTTGCCAATTGCTCTTTCAAGTCCTTGATGCATGTCACATACACATCCATTGACTCATTTTCAGCCATACATACATCCTCAAGTTGCTTCCTCAAGTATGCAACACGTGCTTCATTATGCACGGCATACAAAGAAGCAAGAGTGTCACATGCCTGTCATGATGCAGAACATGACCGAATGTGTGGAACTATATGATTCTTCACAGAAAGTGTAATCAAAGCATGAGCTTGAGAATCTTTTCCATCCCATCTAAGATGCTCCTGTGTAGGTGGAGAATGAGAAACCACTGTACTCGAAGAAGAAGCTCCATATGTGACAATCGACTTTGAAGTAAAAGAACCTGTGGGGCTTCGATCTACATCTGCCACTATGTTCCAAAGTTGTTTTGCAACAAGAAAATGCTTCATCATGTAAGACCACATTGGATAGTTGGTCCCATCAAGTATCTTCAACTTGAAGCATGCCAAACAAATCATTGCTGCCCGCCATTTCACTAAGGAACAAGAATGTGACAAAATCTTCACTTCGATGAAAGCTGAAATGAATGCAAAAGCTCACAAACCGTCACTTTGATGGCAATTCTGACTACACGAATGGCTTTGAAATGAGGTTAAAACCCCAGTGCACCTGATGGAAATGTTTCTTGGCTACTGAAATTCATAGTTCTATGCTCCGAAGTCAATTTGCACTGTTAAAAGTGTGCATGCGTCGCGACAGGAAAAACCGAAACTTGAGAAGGAGCTGAACCTACTTTGATACCATTGTTGGTGTGTGTAGAAGTGCGAGAGACACACAAGAAGCACACACAAGGACCACAAGTGCATCAAGATAGACAAAGAAGATGATGGCTGGAATAGCTCTCTCTATTGACGATGAACTGAACTGAAGTAAGAGCTGAATAATATCCATAAGTACAAAGTACCACCACCTATGAGAGTATCAAGTATGTGGTAACATGGGGAAAAAACCTCTAGCCAACACTAGAGTAAAAAGTGCCCATGTATAGGGAAAAGGTTTACATCAAGGCTACTCGAGGAACACATAAGTGTAACATATTTCTCTCTTGACTTTGATTCTTATCTCCAATAGAGAGGAATTAAAAGAGAAATTTCAACTAGGTATACCCTAGAGAAAAATGTAGTGGCAAACAGAAGATATAGAACCATAGTAGAGGTTGCAAGGTCAATGCTAAATGAGAAGAAGTTTCCCAATCACTTATGGGTAGAGGCTATATCCATAGCCACCTATCTGATCAATAGACTCCCATCAAAATCACTAGATGGGATGACACCTTATGAAGCATGAAATGGAAGAACACCTAGTCTTGATCATTGTAAGATCTTTGGGTGCATAACATATGCACATACCTTCACAAATCATAGGATAATTGGATTCAAAGGTAGAGAAATGCATATTCATTGGCTATATGACCTGAATCAAAAAGGTTATATGCTATAATCCAAGGAATAAAGGTTCACCTAGTCTTGATCATTGTAAGATCTTTGGGTGCATAACATATGCACATACCTTCACAAATCATAGGAAAATAGGATTCAAAGGTAGAGAAATGCATATTCATTGGCTATATGACCTGAATCAAAAAGGTTATATGCTATAATCCAAGGAATAAAGGTTTTGTTGTAAGTAAATGTTGTTTTTTTACGAAAACAAATCTTTGTTTGAGATAATTGCAGAAAAATCAAACTTCCCTATGACCTATAGGAAGACTGTCCAACATTTTCAAAGAGGAATGAGCATACACATGAAGAATCAAGTGATTCTGAAGAAGACCAAAAGACTCCAAGAAGGGAAATCAAATCTTGGAACTCCAAAGGCAAAGCCAAGGCATAAGAATTGAGAGATGTGGCATTGTCACCTCAACAAACTATAAGGAGGTCTACTAGAGAGAAAAGGAAGCCATATGGGTATGGTTATGACACGTCTTTGGTTAGTAATTCTATTTACATAGCTCGGGATACAAACTCAAAAGAACCATCTACATATGAAGAGGCCAAGAAGAAGCCAAAATGGAGAGATGCCATGGAAGAAGACATATAAGCTCTACACGAAAATCAAACTTTGGAATCGATTCCCAAGAAACCATCCATTAAGGTCATTGGTTTAGGGTGGACTTACAAGATGAAGAATAAATGTGATGGCTCAATTAGCAGGTACAAAGCAAGACTTATGGCCAAAGGGTTTGCACAAACCCAAGGCATTGACTATGACGAGACATTCTCACTTGTGGCAAAAATGCCTACAATTAGAGTACTGTAGTCCACCAAAGTCATTACAAAGTTCTCTTACTTTATAGGTTGTAGATCTTGAAACCTCCTGGTATGCTCTTCCATGATGTTGATTCCCAATCCTCCTCCAATTATAACACCATAAAAACTTTTTTCCATGATATCCACTACATTCCTAGATTTCTATGGTTTGTGAGTGGCACTATAGCCAAATATTCTTGTGTGTTGCCAAATGTTAAGGAACATGGTTTTCCACCACTAGTATGTGGCACCATCTTCCTAAATTCATGACTGAAACCTAGCATTTGATGTCTGAATTTATTGTTCACATTCAAAAGGTCATACAAGCTTATTTGTTGGAAAGTATTCTTTAGGACCTTCACCTTGTACCATGGACTAGATCATGGGGAGAGCATCATGTTCTCTACAAGTCTTTAGTTTCTCATGTGCCATTTTGAAATCTTCATCTATTGGAATTTTGTATCCTTCCTTAGGTCCTATCTCCTAGCTCTCTTGTTGCCTACAAGATTGTCTCTAAAGATCTTTCTTCTTGCATGTGTTTGAACCCTTAGGAAGCCTTGCATTAACTCAAGATGAAATATTTGGGTACTAAAGAGAGAGCTTCTTTCACTCTCTGCTACTCATGCAAGAAAAAGAGATCATTTGTAGTTTATGTGTACATCCATTGAGATTTATTAGTCCCATCGTACATACACCATGGTGTGAAAGCAAATCAAGAGTGTAGTAATCACGATCTTCTAGAAATTCTTTTAAGATGGAGAATCCTCTAGGAGATAGAGGTTTTTTTCTTTTCTTTTTTTGATGACTCCAATAGTGCTTTGAGAGTCATCACTTAGGGTCAATGGTTAATTAGGATGATGCCGGTCACCTTTTTTAGATGGTACTCCGGTTTTAACCCTAGGGGTCCTAAGCCATATAGGGTTCTGGTGTAGATTGAGCTCCTTGACTTGCCGGTCACATTTTCTCCTTAGATTGAGAGCTTATGTTCTTTTGTTGGAAAATTCATTGGCCAATGTTCAAGGGGCACCATCAACCCAAGGTGGGATCCCAAAGTGTTAATTGAAATTGATACTAATAAACCAGTTAAACCTTCTCTCACAATTAATGATTCGGACGGGATTTGTTTGCATGAACAAAAAGTTGTGTATCATAACCTTCCTCATGCTTGCTTCAAGTGCAACAAGCAGGGCCACTGGGTAAGGGACTCTCCCTTGAACAAAGTAGTAGTTCCAACAGCTGATACACAAAAGATTGAAGATCCCCTCATCACTAGGGGAGCTGGGTCATCTACAAAAAAAGCCCTAGGTAAACTACGTAATAAAAAAGATAAAAGTTGGATTCATACCTATGATGTCCTTCTAGAAGAAGTCTCTAATCCATTTGAGGAGAAAAGAACAGGTTCTCAAAATACGACCATGCCTAAAAATCAATCAGGTGATGATATTCCTAAGATTAATGTTTCTATGGTCCAAAACAACCCTATGTCTGAGGTAGGTGAACAAGATGTGGCAGAAGGCTGGACAACAATAACAAACAAAAAAATCGCCTCAATTGCTGCCTTGGAAAATAGGTTAACTTGATCTAATTCGTCTCCAGTTGCTAACCAGCCTTTGAATGTTGATGACCACAGATTCATTGTTGAACTGATGCACATGGGTGAAAACGATATGAACTTGTTTCAAAATAATGGTAATGCCTCTGTTGTAGTTCATAATAACCAGAAGGAAAATTATGCCCCCCTAGCTCAGAAGGTTTCTCCTGCTAGAAAAAAGGATAACCTATCCAAATCTAAACGAAAGGATATCCTGAAGAACCCGGTATCTTTGAATAAATTGAGTAAAAACATCAAGAAATGATGCTCTTGTTTATGGTTTTTTTCTTCCTGAACTGTTTTCCTATGAATAGTTTAAGCTTCATTTCTTATAACATTATGGGGATTACATACCCCGTGAGAGCTAAATGCCTTTTTAAATGGATGCATGATTATTTGTTAGTTCCTGATGTTTTATGCATTCAAGAAATTAAGCTTGCTGGTTCCAAATTACCCTTGCATTTAAACAGTATCTCGAACAAGCATGTGTGGCATTTCACTAACCACCCTCATGGTAGTGGAGGAGCTTCCATTGGTGTTTCTAGCTCCTTCAGTAACGTTATAACCCACAAGCATGCTAGTCACTCCCATCAATCGTCTGGGGTGTCGGTGGGAAATCCCTATGATTGTACTATAATTAGCATGTATGCTTCCAACTACCCCTTCTAGAGAGCTAGATGTTGGGATGAGATTAGCACCTTAGATGGGCCTCTAATCATTATGGGAGAGTTCAATATGGTCACTAATATAAGGGATAGGCATGAGAAAAAAGGGAACTCCATTTCGGGCCAAGAATGGAAATCTTGGATTAGAATGACTACTTCCCATGACTTGTTGGACATCTCCTCACATTCCGGGTTCACTCGATTGAACAAACAAAAAGACCCCAACTTCTGTGCTGCAAGGCTTGATAGGGTTTATTCAATCTACCTTATTTTCAGCAATTTTATGACTCTATGGTCGCGATAGACAAATCTATATGCATTTCGGACCACTTCCCCTTAAGAACCTCCCTTAAGAGCAACTGCACCAACATGAGATCAGGGTAGCCCCATTTGGATCCCTCCCTTCTCAAAATCCCGTGTGTGGTTGACAAGATAATCCATAATTACCCACTTTTTCCTTGCCATTAGAAGCCCCTGCTAAGGATTTTGTGCCTATACTGATGAATAATTCTAGTGGTATTGCTATCAGTGTTGAGGAGAACTTGCAAGAGGCTACTTACTTCTTTACTCATGTTTTCTCTAGTACTCCCAAGTAAGGGGAGGATATCGGCGGAGCGAGGGTCCACATTTCTCTTAAAAGAAAAAAAGTATTCCTCCTAGATAGGCTGCCATGCTGGCCCTACCCGTTATTGCTGGTGAGATTAAAGAAACTATAAGTAAATTGAAACCCTACAAGACTGCTGGTATTGATAATGATCCTAATGACTTTCTCATTGCTTTGAAAGATTCCTTGACTCCTTTTATTCTTTTGATGTCGAAGGATTTTGTTAGTAGAGGTACTCTTCCTATTGAAGTCAACATTGGGGTGATAAAGCTAATCCATAGAAAAGGTCCTAAGGAGGATTTGAATAACTGGAGACCTATCACTTGCTTAACTAGTATCTACAAGATTTTTGCCTCTTTGCTTGCTTAGAGGTTGAACCCCCACATGAAAGATATCATCCTCCCTAAGCAAAAAGGATTCATTAAAGGGAGGTATATCCTTGATGCCATCATTTCCATCTAGGAAGGAATAGATTATGCTAATGAGACCAACCAACCTTTTTACTTTTTTAAGATTGACTTGACAAAGCTTATGATAAGATAGAATGGGAGTTTGTTCTTCAATCTCTCCAAGATATAGGTGCTGGTAAAAGGTTTATCAAAGTTTTTGCCACTCTTTTTGGTAATGCCTACTCTAGGATTGCTATCAATGGCAACCTTTCTCCTCACTTTAGGCTTAGAAGATCCATTACGTAGGGTTGCCCCTTGCCTCCCTACTCTTTGCTATTGCTAGTAAAGCTTTGGTTTGGCTTATAAAAGATGCTTTAGATGAGAAAAAGGTTGAAGGAATAGCTATGCCTAATAGTGATAAACAGCTTTGTTTGCAAGCTTTTGCTGATGATACCAACATATTAGTCAAAGCTGATGAGAATGTTGCCAGGAACATTTTGGATTGCCTGAACATAGTTTCTCTTGCAAGTGGCTCCCACATTAACAAAAGAAAGGAATTGCATTTAAGTCTTCCAACAATCATGTGCCTACCTACATCATGGATCTCAGTTGTGATGTTATTAAAGATGGTGAAATCTTTAGACTTCTTGGCATACCTATGGGATTTCAGATCACTTTTAGTTAGAGATGGGATTGGGCATGCAAAAATTTAGGAATAAATTCTTTTCCTGGTTTGCTTGTCAATCTTCTCTCTCTCATCAGGTTTTTATGCTTAATCTCTATATATTGCCTACTATGGTTTATTTTTTGGCCTGTTGGGTTCCAACTAAAAAGCAACTAAACCAAGTTATTGGCTTAGCCAGAAGATTCCTCTAGAGTGGTAGCTTAACGCATAACAAAGTTCCCAAAGTTGCATGGAAAGTCTGCTCCCTGCCTAAAAAGCAAGGAGTTCTAAGTATTCTCTGTCCCATAAAGATGTCAACCAACCTTGCTGCCAAATGGATTCTAAGGGCTATTGACTCTAAGGATTTCTAGGCCTTAATTATAAAGAGACACATTCATAATTTTTTTCTTGTTGGAGAAATCACTCTCTTTGGGAGATTATTATTTCCCCACACATTTACTCACCTGTGGGATCTTCCCTGTGTTGCAGGTTCTGGCAGGCCTGTATGGAAGTCAAGAAGAACATCCGCCCCAATTGTAAAGTCTTTGACAATTTTGAATTCTTTTTGCAAGAGAGTATTTGGACTAGTTGGCTGTCCCTTTAGCATAATGGCCACCTTGGCATCAGAGAACACATGTTGCAAACCGGGATACAAATGCTAGAAGGATCTCACTTCTAATGGTTAGATTATCTCTGAGTTGCAGGTTCAGGAGTCTAACTGCTCCTCTGGTTGTGTGCAGCTTCTGATGAAGCATAGGATGCTGATTGACAAAGCTGATGTCTGCAAGGTGAAGAATCCTCCCAAACTCTCGAAAGTTGCTCATGATATGTGGAAGAACTTTAAGTCCAAGAGAGGATCCTTCATCATGATTCTCCCAAAGCTTAACAACAAATGGAAGGTCTGCTGGAAGGTAGAGGAATGGAGGCACAAATTTCTCTGTTTATGGAACATGCCCATCAATATCAAGCATTCCTACGTGCTTTGGTTGATTCTTCACAATGGTGTTTGTTGTGGGCAAAAGGACAAGAAGCTCAATCTTAATGATGATGTATGCAGCTTTTGTGGAAAAGTGGAAGATATCCCCCATCTTTTCCATAACTACAAGCACGCTCAGAACTATTGGAGGGCTCTCTCCCCTTTCTGCCATAAATACAATGTTGCTCTGAGCTACAAGGAAACACTTCTTGGTGTTTGCAACAATTTTGATTTCTCCCTGTGGAACCTCTGGAGGGCTCACATCTTTTGGAGCATATGGAAAAGCAGGAATGAGTATCACTTCAATAAAAAGGTATCTAACAATGCTTACTTCTTAGCTGATGTTAGGCCTGCTATTTGCTGTTGTTACAAGCTTGTTTGCTTGAACCTACCCTATTTCCCCTCATGACCTATGTGATGTATTGTCGGTGAACTTGTATCTCATACACTTATGTTTATTCAGGTATTTATGTAAGATGAGTAGGAGAATGTTCCTCACTGATATGGCTATTGTTGTACCTTGACAAGTGGGGGCATCTTGCCCTTTGTACAAAGTGTCATACCATCATTGATATACTTCTTGTTTCTTCAAAAAAAAAAAACTTCTTATAACCTAAAAGATGTTGTTCTGGCATGCAATTTTCAATATAAAGGAAGTTCGGCAATAGCCTACTCTCCCGGACATGAATTAAATTAAGAAACAAAGGTACAATAGAAGGGGACTAGTGCCCACGGGACCCCCCAAATCCCACAAAGCAGGGGAAGCTTGATTGAGTCCTAGGTTGCACTACAGAGAAGGTTAATCACCCTCTCATCGCCCTCATGCGGGGCCCACTTGGGTTTGAGCTTGTTGTTGATCAAAAGGAGGACTTGATGGTGCCTAAAGGGGGGGGATTTCTTACTGTTAACGATCCTTTTGCCAAGGAGGAATAGTGATTTCTCAATCGACCACTCCCTGGGAGGATTGCAAGTTTCTATTGATGGAGTTAATTCTAGTAATTCATGAAACATGAAACCTTTTGTACTTTCCTCCCCGTTTGAAGTGTTTTTGTACTAATCACACTAATACCTATGTGAACCTTGAAAGTATTTAGAAGATGTACTAGAAAGGAATTATAGTTTTGGTATTAATAGAAAATATTTTGATATCTTGAGAACCACGTAAACTTACATATTTATGAAATTATACTTTAGTTTCGGAAATTCTCATGTTCCCCAACCATACAAGTTCATGTTCATTTGTGTTAGAAGATGTGACTTTATCTTCAAGGCTAATCGAAGAATAAAGTAAAGGTACATCTTTCCATTTCCTGCTATACATTAAAAATACATGTTGAGATACTATTGCCTTGGATGAAGGAAGCCTTATAATAACTAAAAGAATCTTCCAAGAGTAGGGAATTTTTTAACGTTCATGAATCTTTAAGTACTTTGCACCATTCTCAAGTTTGAATTCCCATATTTCACTTTCAACATAATTGAGGATGGAATCAATTGAGAATTTTGTATCAATGTATTCATGAAACATGGATTCTAAAAGAGCTTCTGGCCTTGGAAATCACATGTCCTTCATATGGATTCTAAACGAATATCTTTCAACCTTGTTTATGCAAGCCCAAAGCTTTGGGAATCTTCTCTAAGCGATAAATACCATACCCTTAGGATATATCAATCCTAAGGGCCAAAACCCTTTAACTCGAATAAATAAACGAAGGGTTCACCTAGAACCCAAGGGCTACTTTGAACCCTTAGAATCCATATGTTTTAAATCCATGCTTTTATACATCAGTATGCATGCCGATGAAAGGAGGCCTTGTAACATATCAAACTATATGTGGATCGATATGGAGGCTTTTCGTAGGTTTCTCATAAATTATAACTTGTAGTTTAAATATATGATTGCAATGTGTATCAAAAGATTTGCAATTCATTCTAATCTCGAGATAATTGTAGATTGTGCTAATTCGGACTAGAATATAACCATGAGTGCTAGGACAATACAACAATGCCAAAATAGAACTAGAAACCCGAGAACCCAAGACTTATAGGTATGATGTGTGGAACGATGAGTAAGATTAATAAGATCATATAGCGTAGGACCATAGATATGTAACACAATATCAGATTTGCAAGAACTTCGTTGATACAGGGATGAAAAAGATATAAGAAATCACTAGATATGATATCATACTAGAATCTTACAAGATGTCTATACAAGAATACTATAATCTAGATGAAAGAAGACTATAACTAAGATGTAGATGAAAGCAAGAGCAAAAAATAACTAAAAGGTACTTAGTTAGATGTATGACTCCTCGAGATCCTAACACTAGCAATGACAAAACTGAGGATCTCTATGAGAATCCCTCCTAGGATGTCTAAGGTTCTTTTATGTAGTTGATAACAAGATATATCATGTTCTCAAAGCTTTCATAATGATGTGAAAAGGTATGGTTCAGAAGGCTTTCCAATGTCCTCCATGCAATGGTGTGTTCACTTGGGAGGCATCACCATCATACACGCTGGGATCAAGCATGGACATGGGATTAATACATAAATTGATTATTACTAATACAGGTAAAGGACGTCACCATCATACACATTGGGATCAATCATAGACATGGGATTATGCATGAAATTGATTATCTCATACTCGCACATTTTTTCATTTTCATGATATGATGCCCCCCCTTTAACGGTAAGTTCCTTTAGGAGATATTATGTTTCTGAGTCTAGTATTTATTGTCTTCTTCTTATGAAATTCATTGTCATTGATGAAGGACTCTCTAAAAAATTTATAACCGCTCCTATATGTCTTCATGGGTTTGATATCTTTTCCAATGAATAAGATATTCTAATCCACCTTCAGACAGAGGTAGAATATGCTTGGTTCCAAGTTGTTTATGATCTCTTTTTCTAGACAAGTGGTGTAGGATATGAGATCCCCCCCCCCCCGCCCCTCCCTTCAATGGTGAAGATTCATATGGTTCCAACATGGATACATTGAAAACGAGGTACTTGGTAGTTGAATCCTTTACATAACTTAGTTAGTATTGTGAAGGCACGAAATCTTTGATGGCCTAGATTTTTATAGGTCATACAATGTTTTACGTTATATTTGAGTAAGCATAACTTATCAAAAATAGGTTAGTTTTTAAATGTGGAGCTAGTTGGTGTAAGGCTTGTATTGCATTTGAAATCTGTGAGTTCCCTTTCAGAGTTCTTCATGAATATCCATCCAGAGTTCTTGATGAATATACATTCAGTATTGAGCCTTTCTTTTAGTAGTGCGTTTTGTTACATGGTTAGAACGTTTTGCATCCATACTTGGGTGTTGACCATGGTTTACAAATATGGGATCATGTATAAAATCCTTTTTTTATACGAAAACTCTATAGATGCTAAAAGCTCAAACCATTAAGTTATAATAGTCGATGGATCGATTAAGGTACTAGTTTAGGATTCTATTTACTTAATTTTTGCAGCCAACAATTTGTGGATGATTTGTTGTAGATATTTTAACTTGGAGACCAAGATTTTCTCAAAGATTCCCAAAAGTTGGATATGAACTATGGACTTTCATCACTATCAACCGCATCATATGAAAATCCATGTGGCCTAAAGAAATATCTAAAGAGAATTCTAACTGTGTCTTCTCATGTGAGTGTCTTTCTAGTAGGACTAGTGTGTCATTTTTGTGGGTCTATCTTCTGAATAAGAATATAATCATACATGTCTATCCTTGTTAAATCTTTAGTAATTCTATGGACATGGAAGGGCACGATATTTTTAGAATAGGTTGATGTCTTTCGGTACTTGAACTGTGGGTTTTCTTGGCGTAATATACAATAAGTCCTTGTATTAAAATACCGCATTATTTTATTGGATCTTATTGACTTCATGGCTTCACACCTACTGAAGTTTAAAGTTTCGATTACATAATAATTTATGTTGTGGTAGGGGCTTAGTTGTAAGATAAGGGCTAAATCTCCTTTATAGTTTGAGGAGATAATTGTTATCTACAGAGGTTCTCTTGACTAAAAATTATTGTTGAAATCAAAAACTTCCCTTTTTAGTTTCCCTTTCTAACATTGATGGCATACTAGATGGTAAAAGATCATACAAGTAAAAACGTAATAAGATATTAATCCATCAAGGTTGTCTTCAATTGAAGATTTGAGTGATCATAGACTATTCTATATCTTGTCATCTATGTAGACAATATCATCTTTGAGTGATCATAGACAATATCACCATGGGTTTCTCCCTTCAGATGAGCATGCTAGGTATCCATGGTAGAAACAAGTTTTCTTATGCTAAACAACATAGGTTATCTCTAGAGAGGTCAAATTGAACGTAAGTTCCCATTATCCACCTCATGAGATAGGACGCCCCCTAGGCCAACTTATGATCATTACACCCGTCTTCTTTATGTACGAAATTGGAGTATATGTTTAGTCAATATAACTCTTCCTTGTGCCTTCCTGTTATCAATTATTTAGAAGGATATATATACGTATGCACTCACTTTCTTTTATGTCATGTTCATTGTAGAGAAGAAGTAAAAGAAGATATTTTTGGCGTCAAGGCACATCGCCCCTCCCCCCCCCCCCCCCCCCCCCCCCCCCCCCCCCCCAATCTTCTTGCCGTTCATGAAAGCATTGCATTTGATTGATCCCCTCATTGTAACCGTATTTTTAGATCTTGAGCTTGTTCAAGAAAAAGCTTCAGAATGGATTTATTTACATGTGGAATCTGTGGTGCTTGATGATTTGGGTGAAGTAGTCTTTCAAAAATGTTCGGCGACACTAGAATGGGGAACGCAATACAAAAATATGTAACTAATATAGGAAATTCCAAACACAAGATTAAAATGTTTGGATTATAGAACTAGTCAAGATACAAAGGATTCCATAAGTTGAGACCATAAATACAGAAGGAGTTCTATTATGATGCTCAACAACACTGTTTTGCTCAGGTTTTATCGGAACTATCAAGGAGTCTTGAACGCCCTCTTGCTGAAATAAGGCTTGAAAAGAATGAGAGGTCAATTCCCCTTCATTGTGAGTGTAAAGAGATTGAACTTTCTGGGAACGGTAATTCTCAACCATAGAAGAAAACTTCTGAAAGTGTTTGAGAGCAGATATACTATCTTTATGAGCTCTTAACACGATCATCATGAACCTTGTGTGATGATCAATGAATGAAATGAAGTACTTTTGTGAAAAGAGAGAGTGATCATCAATGAATGAAATGAAGTACTTTTGTGCAGAGAGAGAGAGAAAGGGGGCACATGGGGGATCGGCCACCTGAAGTTGGACCATTTGTCTTCTTTTTTGTTGACGTGGAAAAGCATTATGCTGAGTTGTACGGTGAAAAACAATGTGACCCGAACGGATGAACACCCATCTTTTTTTTTTTTTTTTGTGGATCATCCAATAACTATAGAATAAATAAAATGGCTCATGCAAACGCCTCTCTCATTGCTTTTCTTCTCAGTTGTCACTGCATCTGCCCTTGATTGTGGTTGTCAGAGTTTGCCAAATCTATCGTGCATGTGCCCTAAACTCTCCATATGCTTTTTCTGGACAAGATAGAGGTATTGCTGGAGGTAAGTTTCAACATGGATATAAGGTTCCTTATGATATTGGATACATAATATACACATAAAATATGACAATCTTACCGCTAGATAATCAAATGGGTTTTGTCCCATTTCATACAGCTTCTTCTATGCCGTCCTTAACAGATCAAATCTTAGGAGGGCTTGTAAAGGTGGTGCTGTCAATAAGATGCTCTTCGGAAGAGGATAAATTGCAAGTTTCACTTTAATAAAGGATCCTAGTATCATTAGATAGGACTACTGGAGATATAGCTCCTATCACTTTCATCGGAGACATCCTCTGGTTTAGAGATGTCTATATGGTATACGTAGACATGTTTGTGGGAATTGCGTGACATGCTCAAAATCAACGTTGCGGGAATTGGAAAAAATCTCGAGCAGCTGTTTGCTTCAATGGGACCTCGAATTAGGCATTTTGATGATTAAACCGAAAGCAAGGGCACTGGAAAGAGTAAGTGAGAAGTAGAGATGGTTCCTCTTACGGTTGTTTCTTGCATGATCATAGGAATAACCGTAGACACTATGAGTCGCACATTTGTGCTAAGTGTAGACCCAAATGACTGAAATGAAGGGGTAGACTTGAGAATAATATGACCACTTGGGTTGAGGAAGGAAGATCCAAGCTTGACAATAAAAAATCTGTCTATCTTTAGGCGCCATTGTTGGATGAAGTTTTCCACAGGGTCCGTTTCCTTCATTGTGTGTGCAAGGAGTTACTTGAAGCAATCAGCTTTATGAGCCACCGACTTCATGCGCCATATTCAGGAGTCGCATTCTATGTGAGAGAGTCGGTCATGTACATAAGTAACTCACAAAAGAGTGTGTATTTGTATTATTTTCCGATTAGCATATTATTATAAAATACAGACGCTACTGCATGGCATACATTCTTCTAGCCGTTCGCATTCTTATGTTTGACTTGAACATGATAACGCTACTTCTCGTTTGACTATAACCAGCACGAGGATTCAGGGAGCACGCCAGTCCCGTTGACAGCATGTTTTTTTTTTCAAATGGAGGTTCGGCCGAGGAGTACTCGTCAGGCTTTAACTTTGAAATTGCAACTATACAAGAAAGGGCATAGTTCCTATGGGACTCCCCTTATTCCACAAGAACAAGGGTTTACATGGTTGGGTTAAATGGCAGTCACAACTACTGTGGGGCTGGACAAACAGTGGCACATCGGCCACATGCTTCATCTTTCCAAGTTATACATATCTCTTACATGTTGCCCGCGGGGGTTGAGCCTTCGCCCCCGCCTCAAGAGGCGAGAGACCCAACCCAAGCTTAGCGATCTGGGACATCATTGACAACATGTTGTGGTGTTGGAAAGCAATGTTCTATTGATTTCAACAATTTTCCATTGATCCATTTATTGTTCTATTGGTCAAATTGTTCAGCTATGACAACATGTGCATAGATTCTTAACACTCACTCTACATGAAGGCAGCGTGGGCGACATGGCTAGCGTAGAGTTCTCCCAAAACTGTGGCACAAGATCGAATCCTCCCGGTGATAGCGATCGCGTGAAATATTTTATCAAAAGCTAAAAGCTAAAAAGTATTCAATCGGACAGCGGACGGAGTTGCTTTTCCACAAAGTGATTTATTGAAGAATCACGATCGTTATTCGTTCGTAGCTTTATTAGAAGCGATTGCTTTATTATTGAGAAGCTTTTGGAGGGTACACAAAACTACATAAGAAGTGCTTGGGCTCACTTGTAAGTATCCTTCACCTAACTTTCAACACAAGCCTTGAGCTTGGACCTCAATAGAGGTGGTGTTTCATCTAGCACATGGGGCAGCCATGGTGGTAACTTGAAGCATGTTGAGGAGCAGCTATGGAGTTCTTCTTAAAGATTCTTCTTGGAAAAGATGAAGGGTGTGCTCACACTCTAGCTCATGGAGAGGAGGTTATCTCTTGTTCATGGAAAGAAGACTTGGTCATTAGTAGCTTGATGGTGATGATCGACCATCTACATGGTGTATTTGAAGATTGTCTTCTACATGAAGATTTCGGGCTACTTCAAAGACATTGGATGGTGTTTAACATAAGATTTACATCTTATGTAAAGAATTCAGGCACATATTCTCTTTATGCACACAGGTTCTACTTGGAGTTTATGGAGGCAGTAGCATCCATATCAGGAGGAGTCCTATTCGGCATAGGTACAAGAGAATCAGTACATATATGCTTTATACATATTTGGATGAGGTGTTTGAGAAGGTGTGCTCACATGAGTTTGAGGATTTTCGGCAGCAAACTTGTTAGTATTCTTTGCTACTTTTTAAGTATGCGATCTTTTCGCACACATATCTGACTTAGGGTCTTCCATAGCCTAAGTTTAGATGAGGGTTTGGTGATTATCAGTTTTAGACTAATCCTTCCTCATTCTGTCACTCATATTCACTCTTCTATAACCTATTAGGTCACACATCTCATGTATATTCAGATTTCTGCCCAAACATCTGAATATGTTTATTACATTTGTACATTCACTCTTCCATCTATTTCTCATCACATAGAGTGGTTGAGAGTTTTGCTCCCACTTTGTACATTGAACATTGGTATATATGTAACACCTTACAAACATGTGGTCTATTCTCTCTCTATCTTTGTCTCATCATTTGTATGATTAAGTTATAGAATGTTCATGTTTTGTCAATATTGAAGATTGCTAGATTCTATGTTTTATATGTTGGACCTATGGAACCATGGACCTGTGATATGAGCCAAGGGCCTACCTCATTTCCAAAATTTGGTATCAGAGCACTAAGGTTTTGGTTTCTGAACTTTAGGCCTTTGGCATCAATGCATTAAGGCTCATTCAGAATCCCAGGTTCCCAGACTTCCAGATTTACAACATATGATTTAAGAGCATCTTCTAACATTTGACATTTGACATACACACTTAATCTAGATGAGTAGAGATTTGAGAATTAGACAATTTAGTCACATGTATATTCATCAGTGTGGAGTATGAAGTTGATGATATGTTAGCAACCAAATATTTTTGGAAGAGTATTCAAATACTTTACAAAAGTATTGTTTGAAGACCAAGACTTGATGAAGAGAAGGCTACTTCAAATTCAAGGAAAAACAATTGTTTAGAGAAGATGAAGGAATCAGATCAACATCAAATCATAGGTATGAGTTTCTACTATCAGATTATCATTTGCAGGTCATATCTTAGAAGAGGAGTTATGAAGAGATATAAAGGTTTCAAGGAGTGCTTTTATACGCTTTCATCATTTGAAAGCTAAATCATTAGCTACATCAAAACAGGTATCTAGAGGGTTTTCTAGAGAGCTTTGAGAGATCTCTTTCATGGCAAGAAAGCTTATCTAAGAAGACAAATTTGGAGATGTATGAGTTTTTTGTTCTTAGCCAATTTTGTGTTGTAATTTGGTTGGACATCAAGGTACAAATGTGATCTAGGGAGGTAACTCTAGAAACAAAATTCATCATCCAGATAAAAGGTTGGTGAATTTAGTCACTTCAGACATTTGAAGCAGAATTTGGATATGAGGAGATGATAAAACATGATTCTATATTGACTTCCATTTGTATACCATGTTTGTTTTGTCTCTTACTCTTAGCACTAGATGAAGAGAAAAGTTCATTTGAAGAGGTCAAGAGTGTTTGCTACTTCAAGATGAAGAGAACAAAAGGTATGGAAGAGAAGTTTGAAGATGTTAACATCATCATTAGGTGGAAGAGAGATGCAGAAAAAGAAAGTCCATCATTTCCAAAAGAAAAGTAAGGCTTCCTTTTCTCATATATTTTCCATATACTTGTTTTGCATTACACTTGGTCATAATTTAGTAGATTTGAAAAAGAATTGCATTGAGAGAAAGAAAAGCAGCAGATTAAAAAAAAAAAACTTATGTTTTGACTCATATATGTATGAGTTATATATAAGTTGAAGATTTTAAGCAGGCAGCTTATATGTTCCCTCAAAGAATTCTTGGAGTGTCAATACAGAGCTACTTGGTATATGACAAGCTGCAGAGAAGTATATTTCTTCTTTATCTAACTCTTGAGGTAAAAGAGTTTTTTGTAGCAGATGTTGAAGGCTTAGGTTGAGGTTTTATGTTTGGAAAAGGTTACCTCATATCCAGTATTTTCAGAAAACTTCAGAAAATTCAGATTTGTTGATGTAGAAGTCAATGAAGAATCTACTTTCAGTGATTGTCTTGATTTTTGGATAAATGCTTGTATTCAAAAAGGTGTTCCATTAGATCCTATCACTTGATTGAGAAGTGGAGTTAGCCAAAAGAAAGTCAACCAAGTACTGTCACATTTCACCTGGGTAGAATATGAAAAGATGAAGTATCAACTTGTAGCTTTTGGAGTTCTCAAGGTGAGAAGTTTGTCCACTTATGTTTCAAGTAGGAGTTGCAAATTCTTGGAACATTTGTTTGAAGAAAAGTTTTACAAACTTTGTAAGAAGCATGGACACTTGGAGACATTCAGGTAATAAATCAAACATTCAATCATAAAGGTTTGATGAGAGCAGATTCTACACAAGAGAGATCATTGATCTTGGATGATCTTGTATGATCTTAGATGATCTTGAATGATCATGAAGATCTTGAGTATTTATGAGTCAGTTGTCTATCCTTTGTTTGTAAGGTTCTTAGCATTGGAAGAAGTAAGTCACAGATTCAGGTTCTATCAGGTTTGTGTTGCAGAGAGATAGAAGAAGATACTTGTTATGTTGTAGAAGGTTATGAATCCTAAAATGCTTTCAACAATGTTTTTTGTTATATAGATCAACTAACCTTATTCTAGATTTTGGGAAGTTGAGAAGTAAACAGTGAAAGCCATTAGCATCTGTAGTGCTAATAAAAAAGGGTTCAAAAATTTTGTTTAAGATACAGGTATTGATCATTGAAGGTCAGATTTATGAAGAAGGACGTCCAAGATTTCATAAACACTACAAGAAAAAGGGGGGCATAGCGACGCCCCTGAATTGGAAAAAAAATGGGTACCTTCGCTTATGCGACACTGTCGTCGCATAAGCGACGGTACAATTTTCGATTTTTTTTCCCCGACCTTCGTCGCATAAGCGATGATAGCGTCGCTTATGCTACGCTAAATTTAGAGGGTCGCAAATCTCATTGCTGGCTAGCGACGGGATTAGTGACCTTGGCAAACTACAATGCGTTGCATATGCGACGCTCTAGAATGTAAAAAAAAAAATTTGATTTCTCCCGGCACATTTGTGCCGGGATTTGGACGCGAGCAAGAAGAGACCAAGAGAGAGAGAGAGAGAGAGAGAGAGAGAGAGAGAGAGAGAGAGAGAGAGAGAGAGAGAGAGAGAGAGAGAGAGAGAGAGAGAGAGAGAGAGAGAGAGAGAGAGAGAGAGAGAGAGAGAGAGAGAGAGAGAGAGAGCCGCATCTACCAACAACAAGGTATGCGTACACACACACACTTACACACACATACATATGCATAGACACACACATATACACACATAGACACACACACACATACACATAGACATACACACACATACACACAAATACACACACATATACACACATACACAAATAATGTTGCATACACACATGCACACATAATGCATACACATGCACCCACATATACACACACATACACACATACATAGACACATACACACACACATACACACACACATACACACACACATACACAAACACATACACACATACACACACATATATGCATACACACACATATATGCATATACACACATAGAGAGACATGCACACACATACACATACATGCATACATAATGCATATGAATATGCATACATCCATACATACTTACATGCATACACACACATATGCATACATAATGCATATGCATATGTGTACATACATACATACTTACATACATACACACACATATGCATGCATAATTCACATGCATACATACACATACATAATGCATATGCATACATAATGCACATGCATACATACACATACATAAATGCATACACACATATGCATACATAATGCATACACACACATACACACACATATGCATACATACATGCATACACATACACACATACACACATACACACACATCGACACATACAGACACATAAACACATACACACTCATAGACACACACACATAAACATAGATGAGCACACAAATACACACATATACACACACACATACACACATAGACACATACACACATAATGATGCATTCACACACATACACATGCATACACACATAGACACACATATACACACACACACATCCAAACATACACACTCATAGACACACATAATGATGCATTCACACACATACACATGCATACACACATAGACACACATAGACACACATATATACACACACACATCCAAACATACACATTCATAGACACACATTCATACACACACACATCCAAACATACACACTCATAGACACACACACATACACATAGACGCGCACACACATACACACACATATACACACACACATACATACATAGACACATACACACATAATGATGCACTCACACACATACACATGCATACACACGTAGACACACATATACACACACATACACACATACACACACATATATGCATACACACACATACATAGAGAGACATACACACACATACACATACATGCATACATATGCATACATAATGCATATGCATACATACACATACATAATGCATACACACACATATGCATACATAATGCATACACACACATACACAAACCTATGCATACATACATGCATACACATACACACATAGACACATACACACATAGACACATGCACACACATAGACACATACACACACATAAACACATACACACTCATAGACGCGTAGTGACACATACACATAGACACACACACATACACACACATATACACAAACACATACACACATACACACATACACACAATGATGCATACACACACATACACATGCATACACATACATATGCATACATACATGCATACACATACACACATAGACACATACATACACATAGACACATACACACATAAACACATACACACTCATAGATACACACACATACACATAGACACACACACATACACACACATATACACACACACATGCACACATAGACATATACACACATACACATGCATACACACACATACACATGCATACACACATACAGACACATATACACACACATATATGCATACACACACACACATAGACATACACACATAAACACATACATGCATACATATGCATACATAATGCATATGCATATGCATACAATGTACATACATACTCACATGCATACATAATGCACATGCATAGATACATACACACACACATAGACACATACACACATAGACACATACACACACATAAACACATACATACTCATAGATACACACACATACACATAGACACACACATACACATAGACACACACATACACATAGACACACACATACACACACATATACACACACATACACACATAATGATGCATACACACACATACACATGCATACACACATACAGACCCATGTACACACACATTCACACACATATATGCATACACGCACATAGAGAGACATACACACACATACACATACATGCATACATATTGCATATGCATATGCATACATACAAACTTACATGCATACATAATGCACATGCTTACATACAAATACATAATGCATACACACACATATGCATACATAATGCACACACACACACATACACACATATGCATACATAATGCATATGCATATGCATACATACATACTTACATGCATACATAATGCACATGCTTACATAAACATACATAATGCATACACACACATATGCATACATAATGCATACACACACATACACACATATGCATACATACATGCACACACATACACACATAGACACATACACACACATAGACACATACACACACAAAAACACATACACACTCATAGACGCATAGCGACACATACACATAGACACATACACATACACACACACATATACACACACACACAAAAACATACACACATAGACACATACACACATAATGATGCACACACACATACATATGCATACACACACATATGCATGCATACATGCATACACATACACACATAGACACATACACACACATAGATACATACATACACATAAACACATACACACTCATAGACACACACACATACACATAGACACACACACACATATGCACACACACATACACACACACATACACACATAGACACATACACACATAATGATGCATACGCACACACATGCATACACACATGCATACACACATGCATACACATACACACATAGACACATACACACACATAGATACATACATACACATAAACACATACACACTCATAGATACACACACATACACATAGACACACACACACACATATATACACACACACAAACACACATAGACACATACACACATACGAATGCATACACACACATATATATACACACAGAAACACACATAGACACATACACACATACGAATGCATACACACACATACAAATGTATACACACATACAAACACATATACAAACACATATACACACACATACACACATATATACATACATACACACATATATGCATACACACATATATGCATACACACATAGAGAGAGACAAACTCACACATACACATACATGCATATATATACATACATAATGCATTTGCATATGCATACATACATACATGCATACATACACATACATAATGCATACACAAACATATGCATACATAATGCATACACACACATATGCATACATAATGCATACACACACATATGCATACATAATGCATACACACACATACACACATATGCATACATACATGCATACACCTACACACATAGACACATACACACACATATACACATACACACACATAGATACATACACACTCATAGATGCATAGCGACACATACACATAGACACATACACACACACACATATGCATACATAATCCATACACACACATATGCATACATAATGCATACACACACATATGCATACATAATGCATACACACACATATGCATACATAATGCATACACACACATACACACATATGCATACATACATGCATACACCTACACACATAGACACATACACACACATATACACATACACACACATAGATACATACACACTCATAGATGCATAGCGACACATACACATAGACACATACACATACACACACACATAGACACATACACATACACACACACATATACACACACACAAACATACAAACATAGAAACATACACACACATACATATGCATACACACACATATGCATACATACATGCATACACACATAGACACATACACACACATAGATACATACATATACATAAACACATACACACTCATAGACACACACACATACACATAGACAACACACACATATACATACACACATAGACACATACACACATAATGATGCATGCACACACATACACATGCATACACACACATATGCATACATACATGCATACACATACACACATACACATACATACACATAGATACATACATACACATAAACACATACACACTCATAGACACACACACATACACATAGACACACACACACATATACACACACACACATATACACACACACAAACACACATAGACACTTACACACATAATGATGCATACACACACATACACATGCATACACACATACAAACACATATACACACACATACACACATATATGCATACATACACACATATATGCATACACACACATAGAGAGACATACTCACACATACACATACATGCATATATATACATACATAATGCATACATACATACATACATACATGCATACATACACACACATATACGCATACATACACACACACACATACACACACATACACACATAGACACATATACACATAATGATGCATACACACACATACACATGCATACACACATACACACACATACACGCACATACATACACACACATACATACACACACACATGCATACATACACATACTTAATGCATACACACTTACATATGTACACGTATATATACTGATTTGTAACCATTTTGTTTTATATGTTAGGTATTATGGATCGAAATAGAGAGAGAAAGGCAAAACTCACTCTCATAAAAAGTCTTATGAGAGCAAGAGTTCCGTCTGATACTCTAGGGGCCATAATGTGTGATTACTCAGAGATGTTTGATGAGGATCTGGATTATACGATCCAGATGCTTACCCAGCGATCAGACGAGGGCTCTTCTGCAGCTCCACATGCAGGAAGAGAGCTATCTGCTCATAGGTATGTTTTTTCTTTCATAAACTTTTTTAATGATATTATAACACATATTTTTATTTATTTCTATATATGAGTATATATGTATGAGGATATGAGTATGTGTGTTTATGCATGTATGTATGTATATGAGAGAGAGAGAGAGAAAAGAGTGAGACTAGAGGTATAAATACACGCATACACACATATATACATCATACATGCACATTTACACACATATACATATACATGCACATTTATACATACACACACATACATGCACATTTTTACACACACATACACATGCAATGTTACACACATATAATGAATACACATAGACACATGCACATACATACACGTACACATACTCACATACACATACACATGCATAATCATATGTACACACACATAGACTCATATAATCATATTTACATGCATATATACATATACACATGCATATATACACACAAAACACATGCATATGCACATATAGATACACATACATACACACAACATGCATACACATAAATAAATAAATCCTATTTAAAAAATCCTATATTGAAAACACTAATTTTGATATTAGGGTTTTAAAATTCCTAATTTAAAAACTCTAATTCAAACTTTTAGCCATATGTTTGAAGTATATGTACACCTCCGATGTCCTACTAGAGAGATGCCTCTCCTCCCAACCTTATGCCTCTATATATAGCTACTCGAATCAACGAGGATCATAATATATGTAAAGACATATAGACATCATGTAGATAGGATACATAAATATAAAATGGAGTAGATATATTATGCATCACACATACATGCCTAAATGCACACACAAATATATATATACATACTAACATATTTACATGTACACATTTACACATAGACATATATACATATATACATGTACACATGTACACATCACATATACATGCCTACATGCACACATAAACATATATATACATGCATACATATTTACATATACATATATACACATAGACACATATACATATATACATGTACACAATTATAAGCACTTGCATATATTACATAAGTACATGAATATTTTACATAAATGCATATGCATACATACACATATGCATATTTAACACATGTATACATATATCACACACATGCAAATACATACATATACATGAAATACATATATATGCATACTAACATATGTATACATATAATACACATGAATACACACACATATGCATACATACATGATGAAAATTTGCTCCTCGAAGATAAAGCTATATAAAAAAATAATTAGGCATACCCCCGAGCTTCATGTTCTAACTTAGAAGAACATGATTTCATCTCTCTAGTAGGATTCATCGTTATTCAAATTAATGAAAAAATCTATTATTTGATATCCATTCAGAAGCTTTCATTTATTGATCGATAACTAGAGTAAAATTTATTCAAATGAATGAAAAAATCTATTATCTGATATCCATTCAGAAGCTTTCACTTATTGATCGATAACTAGAGTAAAATTTACTATCTAATCTGCTCATATGTTTTCATTATTGCCATCATTTTGGTAAGACATAAATATAGTCTCATCTTCATTATCCTTATTGATTGCATTTATTTCTTCTATTTTTAAATCTATGTTCTCATGAATCACATCATCTATTGATGGATTAATATCTATTTCGGGTAATTCCTCTTCCTCATCAGTAGAATCAGCATGTAGAGAGTTATCCTCTTCATCAGTAAGATTAGTATCATTATCACGTATAATGATTCTAATTTCTATTTCAGATGTTGATGTATCAGTATCTGATGCTGAATCATCAAGAGGACTTTCTTCGATCTCTCTAACAATAAACTGTTCAAACAATGACCTACCTCTAGGTTACACATGAATGACTTGCTGCCAAGGATGAGCATCTGGGTTTTTATAAAAAAAATGCTTATTCAATATGCCTAGGAAGAATATATGGTTCTTTAGTAGATCGCATTACCTTGGAAGAATCAATTGCCCAAAACCTAGATAATTCCTTTCTTAATGTGGAATTACTACCTTTATACTCTGCTCGAAACCAACCAACCTTCAAAATGACCTATCAAAATGTATAACAACAAAAACCCATTGTTAGGTGCTTAAAAAGATAACTAACTCTAAAAAAACATATATAAACTTTTTTCTACCTGCTTGAATGTACGAAATGAAATTTCGTAGATACCAACAATAGTTCCTACATAACCAAGTTCGCTATCTATAAGGTTCGTGCCTTTTGAGCTAGCACGTGATAGTTGCTGGAAAGAAGCAACAATACTAGAATCCTCTGTTTTACGTAAAGAATCAATGGCTTTGGTTCTAATATGCTGTCCAAAAGCCCACATATTAGTGAACATTCGAGCCTGCAAAATAAATTCAATTAGTAAATAGAAACTAACATACATATATGAAAAAAATAAAATATTATTTAATAAAATTACCTTTTGTTCACAACCTATCATTAACTCTCTTTGCTCATGTGAGATTTCTTCATTATTTGCGTTGGCACCTTGCAAACGACTATATAGCCAATCCGTGAAAGAAGGTATATCTGTAATCTCATTATTATTGAGATTACGTCTAGATCTTTTGTTTTTTTGCCTTTTACTTCGGAGATTTTGAAGTTCTTCGTACTCGCTAAGGAATGCTTGCATGCATTCGCTATTATATGCTACAGAAGTAGAAACATCATTTTTTTTCTTGAAATGTAAATAAGAATGGAACCCCCTTACCTGATAATACCTCATTTGTTATTTTTGAAGAAGACTTGTTGGTCCATGCATGTGGAGATTCTTCATGAACTCTTTCAAGGTACTCACTAACGTAATACATGCACTCTTCAAGCATCCAACCCTTTGCCATGGATCCTTCTGGTTGTGCTCTTTGTCACACATAACCTTTTAGTATTCCCATAAATCGCTCGACCCAAAACATCCATCGAGTGTTAACAACACCTGCAATCTCTATCTCGTCTACAAGATGGACTAATAAATGAACCTGAATATCAGAAAATGAAGTAGGAAGTTCTTTTTCCATCAAACATAGTAGCTCTTTGCATTCACGTTTTTTTTTGTGGGATTGAGTTTTTATCGATCTCTTTGGATGTAATCCATCTATACATATCATAAAAACAATTATAAAGAAGTTAATTAAAAAATAAAAGATATCCAATATTCATACATATTAAATATAAAAGTATCATAATTACCTTATAAGTGATCCAAGACGATAGATCACATCTTGTACTCCTTTCGTTGTACATCCATCAAAAACCAAAGGTAAAATATGTTTCAAAAAGTTATGACAATCATGGGTCTTTAACCCAAATAAGCTCTTATCATCCATAGTAAACATGTTTTGAAACGATGCTCCATATCCTGTAGGAGTCTTAATCAATTGAATTCTATTGTTGATAGTCTGTATCTCTTTTGTTGTAAGTACCCAAGGAGCATATGCATAAGTCGTTTCTTGTTGATGTCTATCAAAGACTGGCCATAACTTTGGTTTGGATTTTTTATCTTTCAAATCATTCCTTGATGCTGTGGTATCTTTTAGTCGAAGAAGATGCTGCCATAGTGAATAACCAATATTTTTTAATATATGCATAGGATCAAGAAGATGACATACTTTTAACTCTTTCCAATACTCCAAAGAATACCATATTGATATGTTCTCTGCGAGTGCCAATTTTCCTTTACCTCTGTTCATTCACATACTCATTATCTGAATCATCACTGAAGATTTCTGCTTCTGGATCTTTCAGAGGTCCATCTTTCCATTTTTTATACCAATCCATAGGCGTCATAGGTTTTGGATACTGACCTGTTTCAAGCTTTCCATTAAAATGTATCGCTTCTCTTTTAAATCTTAATGGATGATCATCAAGCAAGAATCGTTGATGTCGAAGATAAATATTTTTGTTGAGATTCTTACGATTGATCTCAACCAATCACCACAATATGGACAAGCGGTATAACCCTTAGTAGATATTCCTGCATCATGGACAAAGATAAAAATATAATTAGATTAAATCATATTTATTTACATGCATATTGAATAAAAAAATTACATCAATACCTGAACAAACACCATATCCAGGAAAATCGTGAATAGTCCAAGCCACAATACCACGAACCATAATATGTCTTTCATTGATGCTTTTCGATACATCAATGACATTAATACCTCTCCATAACTCTTGAAGATCGTCAATGAGAGGAGCAAGATATACATTCATATCTTTAAATTGTCTTTTGCCTGGGATTAAAAGTGAAAGCATTAAATGTTCCTTTTTAATGCTAAGATATGGCGGAAGATTGTAGTTTATGACTACCACTGGACATGACCATTTACTGGATTTCATGGAGAACGGATTAACCCCATCTAATGCAACTCCTAACTTTAGATTCTGTGGATTTTGTGCAAATTCAGGCCATGTAGAATCAATATTCTGAAAAGCAACACTATCATGAGGAATTCTGATTATTCCATCATTACTTTTTTTATCATGTCCCCAAGTCAAAAGCTTTGATAATTCAGGGCTTTGAAACATATGTCTAATCCGTGGAGCCAATGGAAAATGTCTCAATACCTTTTTTGGGATTTTACCTTCTTCACCCTTATATCGAGGAGATTGACATTTGGGACATGTCAACGAGTCTGCATATTCACCTCTATATAAAATACAATCAATAGGACATGCATGTATACATTGATAATCTATACCAAGATTGTTGATTATCTTCTTCATTTCATCATGTGAGGTAGGAAGAATATTCTGACTTGGTAAAAACTTTTCAGATAATAACCTGTAAGTTTATAAAAAAAGATATATTAAAAAAGGTAAATAAATAAATATACATATATACATGTAGGTTTTTATTCTTACTTTAGATAAGGTAAGAACAAGAACTTGAATTAAATGGACACTTTTTATGCGCGCATCTTTTAAAACTATTAATGCATCTTTCAAAATATTCGCGCAAAATTGATTGTTTTGGATGGCAGGATACAATTGTTTGTTTTGGAGGATATGAAGTATGTACCTTCATTGAATGATTTGTCGATTCACACATATGTTCAGTTTGAAAGTGTGAGAAGCGGATTTATAATTGTTATTCAAAGAATTTGGCACTGTTTATAGGCCATACATTGGTGACCTAGATGAATCGCATGCATAGAGGTTACTCAAGATAGAGCAGGATTTCTGGGGTATGCAGTAAACCTCTTGCATGTCAATGATGAGCATCTGAACTTTAGGATACAAACTGGAAATTATGGTGACTTGAGAGGATCACTTTTATACAGCTTATTCAAAGAA
Organism: Ceratopteris richardii; assembly: GCA_020310875.1. Taxonomy (NCBI): domain Eukaryota; kingdom Viridiplantae; phylum Streptophyta; class Polypodiopsida; order Polypodiales; family Pteridaceae; genus Ceratopteris; species Ceratopteris richardii. The sequence goes on along the minus strand of CM035440.1, from coordinate 65,422,298 downwards.
CTTCAGGTTTATGACATGCAAGAGGTTTACTGCATACCCTAGGAATCCTACTGGCACTAGTCCATTATAATCATATTGCTCTATCTTGAGTAACCTCTGTGATTGATCAGAATCTGCACATAATAAGAAACCAAAAAAAAAAAGTTATGTATCCATCAAATATATTTAAAATTAAATATTTGATATACTTACAGTATAAAGTCGTTGCATGATGAGGAGACGGGGTGGAGTTCCATCTGATTGATCAGAATCTACAAATAATAGTATTTGATATTAATAATCTGATTATCTACATACACAAAAAATTCACATATACATATTTACACATACACACATATTCACATATACACATTTAAACATACACACATATGCACATATACACAACTACACATTATTGTGGGATAAATGCATGTATTTTGTATGAATGAGTGTATATGCATGCATGTGTGTGTACGTATATATGTGGATATGTATATGTGTGTTTATGTTATATGTATGTATATGTCTATTTGTATACATATATGTATGCATATATGTTTGCATGTATATGTGTATGTGGATATGTGTATGTGGATATGTGTATGTGGATATGTGTATGTGTATGTGTGTGTATATATTTGTATGTATTCTCGTTTTTTTTCTGTTTGAGATTAAATTAATAGGAGATATTGTATGGTCGAAAAAAATAAGAGGTGAGCTAACATACCACCTGAGAGGTGGCAGTTTTTTCGTAGACAGCTACGTCTTCAGGAGTCATTTCCTCAGTAGAAGGTACACAAATTAATACTTTATATTTATAATTTTTATATATTTAAGTAATTTTTTACATTTAATTTATGTTTTTTTTTTGAATAAACAGGCTGCTGCAAAGAAGAGAGTGGAGTCAGGCCACACATCGCACCTATGCCAAATGGGCCAGAATGGTTTTGTACCTACGTTTGTAAGTATATGTGTTATTGTGAGTATAGTTCTTATTTTAGTCAAAATGCAAGCAACTAATGTTTTTTATTTGTTTCATTGCAGCGGAAGGATTATGGCCGATATCCTACAAAACATGAGATCGAGTATGCTACACATTTTGGATATCGGCTTTTGGGCGAGTATATGCAAGATCATCCTAATGCCTTTGTGAGTATTTTTAAATTTTATATAATTATTTTGTTTTTATGAATGGTTTAATTATTTTATTTATTTATGTTTGTTATATGTAATACAGGAGTATTATGGAGAGACAAATATGGATGAGGTGGAGAGACAGACACAGGAGGGACGATCTCGATCATCACAGGGTGATCATGACGATGAGGATGAGGAAGATCAGGATGATCATGATATTGTTGATGATGATCATGATCATGATGATGATGATTAGGATTTTAGTTGATTATGACGTTGGATTATATGTATTTACATTGATATATATATATATATATATATATATATATATATATATATATATATATATATATATATATATATATATATATTTATATATATTATCTATATATTTTTCATTTCAGTTATGTTTTGAATTGTGTGTATGGTATTAAGTAATGAAGAGTTTTGTTCTATTGATTGTTATTATTGTTTATATTAAGAATGTGTTTTAATACTTTAATTATGTATATGTGTGTATATGTATGTATGTGCATGTGTATGTGTGTGTATATGTATGTATGTGCATGTGCATGTATAAGTGTATATGTGTGTATGAGTATGTGCATATGCATGTGTATGTACATGTGTATATGTATATGCATGTATATGTATAACTCTATGTGTATATGTGTGTATGTGCATGTGTATGTGTATATGTAGGTATGTGCATGTGTGTGCATGTGTATATGTGTTTTATTACTTTAATTATATAATTCATTCATATGTGTGTACTTAAGTGTATATGTATGTGTGTATATGTATGTATGTGCATGTGTATGTGTGTGTATATGTATGTATGTGCATGTGCATGTATAAGTGTATATGTGTGTATGAGTATGTGCATGTGCATGTGTATGTGTGTGTACATGTATATGCATGTATATGTATAACTCTATGTGTATGTGTGTGTATGTGCATGTATATGTGTATATGTAGGTATGTGCATGTGTGTGTGCATGTGTATATGTATTTTAATACTTTAATTATATAATTCATTCATATGTGTGTACCTAAGTGTGTATATGTATGTATGTGCATGTGCATGTGCATGTATAAGTGTATATGTGTGTATCAATATGTGCATGTTCTTGTGTATGTGTGTGTATATGTATATGCATGTATATGTATAACTCTATGTGTATGTGTGTGTATATGCATGTATATGTGTATATGTAGGTATGTGCATGTGTGTGCATGTGTATATGTGTTTTAATACTTTAATTATATAATTCATTCATATATGTGTACCTAAGTGTATATGTATCTGTGTGTATATGTATGTATGTGAATGTGTGTGTATATGTATGTATGTGCATGTGCATGTATAAGTGTATATGTGTGTATCAATATGTGCATGTGCATGTATAAGTGTATATGTGTGTATCAATATGTGCATGTTCTTGTGTATGTGTGTGTATATGTGTATGCATGTATATGTATAACTCTATGTGTATGTGTGTGTGTGTGCATGTATATGTGTATATGTAGGTATGTGCATGTGTGTGTGCATGTGTATATTTGTTTTAATACTTTAATTATATAATTCATTCATATGTGTGTACCTAAGAGTATATGTATGTGTGTGTATATGTATGTATGTGCATGTGTATGTGTGTGTATATGTATGTATGTGCATGTGCATGTGCATGTGCATGTATAAGTGTATATGTGTGTATGAGTATGTGCATGTTCTTGTGTATGTGTGTGTATATGTATATGCATGTATATGTATGTGTGTGTATATGTATATGCATGTATATGTATGTGTGTGTATATGTATATGCATGTATATGTATATGTATATGTATATGTATATGTATATGCATGTGTATATGTATGAAACATGCATGTGTATGTGGATGCATTTCCATTTGCATCCATGTGCACTTATACACTTATACATGATAAAGATGCACTTTTACACATATACACATATACACATGCACATACACACACATATATACACACAGATACATGTGCACATACACTTAGACATACACACATATACACATGCATATGCACAAACATTCCTACAACCACATAAAAAGACTTACATGCATGCATTATTGCATATATATATATATATATATATATATATATATATATATATATATATATATATATATATATATATATATATATATATATATATATATATATATATATATATATATATATATATATATGTGTGTGTGTGTGTATGTGCATGTGTATATGTGTATATGTGTGAAAGTGCATCTTCATCATGTATAAGTGTATAAGTGCATATCAATAAGTGTGAGTATGCTATGTATTGAAAATAACACAATTCAAATGATCTACAAAGAATAGAAATTGTACTTACAATTGTTAGCCATACTTTTTGCTTGGTTAGCTTCTTGAATAACCTGCAATAAATAGAGAAAGAAAAGAGAGAGAGAGAGGGGGAGAGAGAGAGAGGGAGAGAGAGAGAGAGAGAGACAGAGAGAGAGAGAGAGAATTCAAAGAGAGAAAGATGTAGAAAGAGAGAAACAGAGACAGAGGGAAACAATAAGAGAGAGCTTAGGCAAAACAACAATTCTGCATATACTTGCTTCAGCTCGTAAGCACAGCGCAATTGTCAACATTGGAGAGCTCTTCGATCGGATGCATGAAAATGCCGATCGAAGAGCCTCCAACATTTTAATTTTTGTCCATCAACAGTCCGTCGTGTAAGCGATGCTGTTCGTTGTTGCATACGCGACATCTTTTAGCGTCGCTTATGCGACGGCAAGCATCGTCGCCTATGGGATGCAGAAAAGCGTCACTTATGCGATGCTTTTAAATAGTGTCGTTTTAGCGACGCTGTATGGGAGCGTCTCATTCCCATCACGTCACAAGTTGCAGAAACCATCATGTTATGCGTCGTTTAATCGACGGTCCGCGTGCGACACTAATTATGACGAATGTTGCAATTTTATAGCGATGAAATCTGTCGCCTTAACCGTCGCTATACGCCTATATTCCTTGTAGTGAAAGTCTGATATAATTTGAAGAATACTGGATGTTGGGGTGGTCTACGTCTTCAGTAGTACCGCTTTTATACCTCTGATAGTAGTAAGCTTCCGGTACCACCCGTCTGCCGCAGCAAAGACTCGAACCTTATCAAGCCTGCGGAAATTCGCTGCGCCACCGAATTAGTGTTAAGCTACAGTGATGTTAGAACACCTCTATAATCAATAGTAGCTTAACAAGGCTTCTGCCACTCAAACTCTATTAGAATGTGCTTTGAATTCTCTTGGAATTCCACCGGAACTTCACTGGACTGTTACTCGATTGTCACCGAAATTTACCGGAATCTTATCGGAATGATCTTCAAATCTGTTTGTAATTGCTTCAAATGTTAATACGTGAAATAAGGAAGTGATGAGTGAAATTCCCTTACTGACAGAACTCTTCCTGAAGTTTAGAGAAAAAACTTCATCAGTTCAGAGTGCTATTTTCGGTCCGACTTTGTACTGCATGTACATATCCATTTCACCGGAAACTTTGATCGGTATAAAGTAGAGACTTCTGGATACAAGATAAGCTATGTCTCATACAAAACTCTATATTATTCTACGAGATATACTTCGTTGTTCTTCCCAAAAAACACGTTTATTGAGTAAATTGTAAGTGATCGAAAGTACGTATACGGTGAAACTGTAACTGTTAACTAACTTTAACCGTAACATAGAATATTCAAACTTCTACTCATATGAAGAATGCGCACAGAGCTTCCACATGAACATGTGTTTTCAGTTAGAGAAGATGTGTACAAACAAGCTTGGCCTCTTCTTGCTCAAGCTATAGAAACTCTCCTACACTGAGTAGTTTCTTATTACCATCTCTCTCAGATGAATACCTGACATTTCAGGTTTCTGTTATTCATCTTTACATACGCGATCTATGGCGTCTTCTATATTACATACGCGATCTCTGGCGTCTTCTATCTCTCTATCTATCTGTATATCTGTATCTCTGCGTCTCTGCGCATCTTCTATATTTCATCTCTCTCTTTTGCTCGATTCTTGATTGATATATATATAGTCTTCATTTTTCCACGCTCTTCCACGCCTTTTACTTTCGGTATGCTCCACGATCCTTCTTTATGTGCGTTATGCGCACTCCCCTGTTCACTACTCTGTTACATGTCCTGTTCTCATATTTATAATTCTTGATTCGGTTTTCTGATTCTGCACGTTATACAGTTCGGTCGTGCTTCTTTAATTCGGCTTCTCTTTGTCTTTTCTCCTTCCCTTTTTTTTTTGTCTGGATGCCAAATTCGTGAGTGCTTCTTCAACAGCTCCCCCTCAATCACTAATTTGCATCTTCCGGTCTTCATATATCTTTCTTTCTTTTATACCTACCTTTTCTTTGAATCTGTTTATCTTTGTTCCATCCAAACTCTTTATCAACATATCTGCAACCTGATCTTTTGTCGGAGTGTATACAATTTCTAACGCCTTCTCCATTACCTTTTCCCTCAGGAAATGATACTGAATCTCTATGTGTTTTGTTCTTGTGTGAAACACCGGATTCACTGCAAGATATAGAGAGCTCATATTGTCTTCATGTATAATTGGTATACCTTGATCAATGCCCAAGCTTTTTAGCAAGGTTTGCATCCATATCACTTCTTTAGCTGCTTCTACTAGTCCTTTGTATTCAGCTTCTGTTGATGATAAAGCCACTGTGTGCTGTTTCTTCGAGCACCAGTTTACTAGCTTATCTCCTAGGTATATCATATACCCATGTGTCGATCTTCTGTAATCCTGGTTACCTGCCCAGCCTGAGTCACTGTAGGCTCTCAAATTTATATCTGACGTATAAGGATAGTATAATAATAGTTCTCTTTATATGTCTGAGAACTCTTTGACCTACAATCCAATGTGGGTCTTTCGGACAATGCATAAACTGTGATAAAACTCCCACTGCATAACTCAAGTCAGGTCTCGTTAGTGTAGCATAAATTAAACTACCTACTAACGACTGATACTTTGTCATATCTTTGTAATCTGCGCCATCATATTTACTGAGTTTGTGATTGGCTTCAAGCGGTGTTGAAGCTTCTCTGCAATTCTGCATCAATATATTCAGAAGATACCTTTCTTGTGATACATATACGCCGGGGTCTATATAAGTGACTTCCATTCCAAGAAAGTATGAAAACTTTCCTAGGTCACTGATCTTAAACTCCTTTTCAAGTAGTTTCTTCACCTCTGTGATTCCTACATCTGAGGTACCTGTAATTATTATGTCGTCTACATAAATGCAAATGTAGATCATTCCTTCATCTGTTCTTTTAATGAGTAGACTTGCATCTGCCTTTGAACTTTGGTATCCAAGTTCGTTTAGATACTCCATGAGTCTGTAGTTCCAAGCTCTTGGAGCTTGCTTCAATCCATAACGTGCTTTTCTTAACCTGCACACAAATTTTGGGTATCTGGAGCTTACAAACCCTTCAGGCTGCTCCATGTAAACTTCATCTGATATATATCCGTTCAGAAATGCATTCTTGATGTCTAGCTCACTTAGCTTCCATCCTTTTGATGCTGCTATAGCAATTACTGTCCTTATGGTTGACATCTTTGCCACCGGACTAAACGTCTCGTCGTAATCTATGCCATGCGTCCGAGCATAGCCTTTGACTACCAGTCTAGCCTTATATCTGGCTATCCTTCCATCTGCAAGCTTCTTTAATTTGTAAACCCATTTACTTCCAATTACTTTCTTACCATTTGGTTTAGGAACAAGCTCCCATGTCTTGTTCTCCTCTAGTGCAGTGAACTCTTCTTCCATTACTTCTTCCGATTGCTTCTTTCCTTTAGCTTTAGCATATCTATGAGGTTCTTCATCATCTTTGACCATATATGCATAGTCTTTCTGAGTTATGTATGAAGTATCATACGAGTACCTTTCCGGTTGTCTTCTAATCCTACTTGACCTTCTTGGTTCAAATTGTTCATAAGTGTCTGAGTACACTTCTTCATCTTTGTTTCTCATACCTGATCTGATCCTGGACATACTTGCCTGCATATGATCTTCATCTCTATTCACCTGCACAATTGATTTTACTTTTTCTTTTCTTCTTACCTCTTCTTCAAATTCTTCAGTTGTATGACCTTGATCTGTATACCAGCTTTTTTGTTCATCAAACGTAACATCTCTTGAAACAATAAACTGCTTAGTTAGAGGGCTCCATAACCTGTAACCCATCTGTCTTTCATTGTATCCAACGAACACATATTTTTCTGCTTTCGGTTCAAGCTTATGTCTGAGTTGAGACGGTACATAAGCATAAGCGATTGATCCAAACACTTTGCACTGATCAAGTGTTGGCTTCTTTCCCCACCAAGCTTCATAAGGGGTCATTCCATCTAAAGCTGTACATGGTAATCTGTTTACCAAGTATGTCACTGTGTTTACGGTTTCAACCCAAAGATAATTTGAACAACCCTTCTCGTTTAACATGGCTCGTGCAAACTCAACTAGAGTTCGGTTCCTTCTTTCTGCTACTCCGTTTTGTTGCGGTGTATACCTGCAAGTTATTTCTCTTTTGATACTTGCATTCCAAAGATAATCATTGAACTCTTGGGAGAAGTATTCTCCCCCTCCATCAGACCTCAGTCTCTTAAGCTTTCGTCCTGTGAGTCTTTGAGCGTATGCATGAAAATGCTTGAAGGCTTCAAATACTTCTGATTTTTCTTTTAAGACATATAACATTATCCATCTTGTAGCATCATCAATGAATAAAACATAGTACGTTGAGCCGCTGATCGATCCTTCTTTTGTTGGACCCCATACATCTGTATGTATGAGTCCAAGTACTCCATCATGTTTGAATCCTTTCTTCTGGAAAGGTAATCTGTGGGCTTTTCCCATCTGACAATCTTCGCACTTATGAATCATATGTTGGTTCTGTACATTTGGTAAACCCAATACAGACTGATTTGCAATCATAGATTTAATTCCTCTTTCATTAAAATGACCTAATCTCTTATGCCAGAGATCAAGTTCTGTAATTACTTTTTCGCCATGTGTGAGCAACGCTTGGCCAATGTTCCCTTGTACTCTTAAAGTAAAGAGTCTGCCTTCTTTCTTACCAGAGACGATCTGATTGTATCCGTTCTCGGGATCTTCTACAAATACGCCTTCATTTGTAAATCTGACCTGAAAACCTTTCTCAACTATCTATCCCACGTTAATCAAATTTTTAGGTATTGTCGGAACATATAAAACATTGGTTAGAAAATCTGCTCCACTCTTTTATTTCACTTTTCCAATTGAATGAACACTATGTCTTGTATTGTCACCTGTTTGAACAGTGTGACACGAACTACCTTTTTCCAGTTCTAACATCAATTCTATATTTCCTGACAAATGATTAGAACATCCGAAGTCAATGTAAAATACCTTTAGGTCTTCGTTTTTTGATGTGCTAATAGAGTTCACCATCAACGATGTATGACTTTCATTCTGCGTGTCATTTGCGTAGTTGTTGTAGGTGGTGTTGTAGGATTGATTTTGTCCCCAACTTCTTGTTCCACCTCTGCCATAGCCTCCTCTTTTGTTTTGTCTACCTCTTTGATATCTTCCGCTTCTGCCTCTGCTATTACTATTCTGATTTTGATTTGAACCTTGTTGATTATGCCAACAGTCATAAGCCAGATGATTACTTAGTCCACAAATCCAGCAAGCTTTCTTGTTGATATTCTGACTGCTTCTTCCTCTTCCAAAGCCTCTTGCTCTTCCTCTGCCGGTGCCTTTGCCTCTAGCATAATAAACCTGAGAACTCGACTCTTCTTCATCTTTTGACTTACCTTTATCTCCTTTCTTTTTGTTCTTCATGTACATTGCATAGCTTTGTCCTTTATCTCCATCTCCTTTCAGGTCTTGCTCATATGTGAGCATCAATCCTAGCAACTGATTTAAATCTGGAACAAAATGATTAAAGAGAGTTCAGTTGAAAGTACAAAAGGTTTCCACCTTTCATCTCCTCTCCAACCTGTGAGCACGTGCTATCAATCTGTGGTCTTTGATATCTTCATTTATGGATCCAAGACTGTCTGCTAGATCCTTCATTTTAGTAACATAGTCACTAATGCTTTGATTCGACTTCTTTTTGAACGTTGTGAATTCGAACCATAAGCTAGCCTTCCTCGCTTTCGTAGTATTTTGGAAATGGTCCTCCAATGCACTCCATATGTCCTCCGTTGTTTCCAGGCCTCTAATATGTGGTAGTAGATAATCTGTAGCAGTACTATAAATGTATGCTCTTGCCGTTGCATCTTTCTTCTGCCACAACTTCAAGGCTTCCAATTCTTCTTCCTTTGGTTGTCTGTTGACTTCAAAGGTCAGCTTCTTTTCTTCTCCGATCACATACATAATTGAGTCCTTACTCATAAGTAAGGCTTCCATGCGCATTACCCATGCGGGATAATTATCTCTGTCCAGCTTGTCAATAGAGACATGTTCTGCCATGATCTTCTTGTTTTCTTTCTTTGCTCTGACACCTCTTGTTAGATTTCACGGCTCTGATATCACTTGTTGTGGTGATTAACCTGCTCTGATACCACTTGTTAGGGTGGTCTACATCTTCAGTAGTACCGCTTTTATACCTTTGATAGTAGTAAGCTTCCGGTACCACCCGTCTGCCGTAGCAAAGACTCGAACCTTATCAAGCCTGCTGAAATTCGCTGCGCCACCGAATTAGTGTTAAACTACAGTGATGTTAGAACACCTCTATAATCAACAGTAGCTTAACAAGGCTTCTGCCACTCAAACTCTATTAGACTGTGCTTTGAATTCTCTTGGAATTCCACCGGAACTTCACCGGACTGTTACTGGATTGTCACAGAAATTTACCGGAATCTTATCGGAATGATCTTCAAATCTGTTCGTAATTGCTTCAAAATATGTGAAATAAGGAAGTGATGAGTGAACTTCCCTTACTAACAGAACTCTTCCTGAAGTTTAGAGAAAAAACTTCATCAGTTTAGAGTGCTATTTTCGGTCTGACTTTGTACTGAGTGTACATATCTATTTCACCGGAAACTTTGATCCGTATAAAGTAGAGACTTCTACCTACAAGATAAGCTATGTCTCATACAAAACTCTATATTATTCTGCGAGATATACTTCGTGGTTCTTCCTGAAAAACACGTTTATTGAGTAAACCGTAAGTGACCGAAACTACGTATACGGTGAAACTGTAACTGTTAACTAACTTTAACCGTAACATAAAATATTCAAACTTCTACTCATACGAAGAATGCACGCAGAGCTTCCACATGAACATGTGTTTTCTATTAGAGAAGATGTGTACAAACAAGCTTGGCCTCTTCTTGCTCAAGCTATAGAAACTCTCCTACACTGAGTAGTTTCTTATTACCATCTCTCTCAGATGAATACCTGACATTTCAGGTTTCTGTTATTCATCTTTACATACGCGATCTATGGCGTCTTCTATACTACATACGCGATCTCTGACGTCTTCTATCTCTCTCTCTATCTGTATATCTGTATCTCTGCGTCTCTACGCATCTGCTATATTTCATCTCTCTCTTTTGCTCGATTCTTGATTGATATATATATATATATATATATAGTCTTCATTTTTCCACGCTCTTCTGCGCCTTTCACCTTCGGTATGCTCCACGATCCTTCTTTATGTGCGTTATGTGCACTCCCCTGTTCACTACTCTATTGCACGTCCTGATCTCATATTTATAATTCTTGATTCGGTTTTCTGATTCTGCACGTTGTACAGTTCGGTCGTGCTTCTTTAATTCTGCTTCTCTTTGTCTTTTCTCCTTCCCTTTTTTTTTTGTCTGGATGCCAAATTCGTGAGTGCTTCTTCAACACTAGATACTAGTATTAAGTCATCAAGGGGGGTGATGAAACATGAAGACTTATTTTCAGCCATATATGTAAAAGAATGCAGAATCATACCTACATGTATTCCTATTTAAGGTATTCCTATATTTCCTTTGTCAGGTTCTCTTTATGTTCCAGCTTTGAAAGAAGAAGGAAGAAGAATAATGTCTGGAGAAAGTTCTTGTTAGGTGTTCTTGTTCAGGAGAAGGTTCCAGAGTTCTATTGAAGAGAAGCTTGATATTTCATATGTTGGAGTTAGACGTCTGCGGAAGCACGCGAACAACACAAGGAAGAAGAAGAATCTTGGAGCACAACACACAAGACTGATTGTTGGAGTTAGACGTCTGCGGAAGCACGCGAACAGCACAAGGAAGAAGAAGAAGCTTGGAGCACAACACACAAGACTGAATGTATTACTAGAGAATGTACAAAGATAAGTGGCCCATTAGGGCAATAGGCGTATATACAAGCCGGGGGAAAAAAACCTCTTAAAGAGGGAAAAAAGTGCCCCGGCAGTCCTAGAGTGTTCACACACATCACTACCTAAATATATCAACAAATCCCCCCTGGGAGTGATGTGGTGAACAAGGAGCTGGCACTCATGTATAAGGAAGTGCCAAGCTATGTGGAAATCACTCCACAAAAGGAAGTAAGCCCAAAGCTTTGCGGAAAGCTTCAAACTTCTCCCTAGGCAGAGCCTTCGTGAAAAGGTCTGCAATGTTCTCCTGCGTGGGCACATATGCCAAGCTGATCTCCCTGACATAGTGATAATGCACCTCAATGTGCTTAGTGCGAGCATGGAACACAGGGTTCCTCGCAACTACCAATGCGCTCTGACTGTCAGTGAAGATGGTGGTGGCAGAAGACTGGCCAACACCCAAATCAGCCATAAGGCGTCTGAGCCACACACACTCAACAGTCGCTGTGAAAGCTGCCCTATACTCAGCCTCACAACTGGAAGTGGCCACAGTAGGCTGCTTCTTGCTCAACCAAGATATACATGAGCTACCAAGCATGAAGCAAAAACCACTGGTGGACACACAAGTGTCATAGCAACCAGCCCAATCTGAGTCAGAAAAAGCATGCAAATCTGGCGGTAGTGATCCCCCCTTGGGATAAAACAACCCAAGTAGCCGAGTACCACTCAAGTAGCGAAAGATGCGCTTAACCGCTTTCCAATGCGTGACTCCTGGGCAATGCATGAACCTGCTCATCTGTGAGACAGCAAACTGAATATCTGGCCGAGTAATGCATAAGTAAATCAAGCATCCAACAGCCTGCTGATAGAGAACAGCATCAAATGCATCTCCAGCATCATGAAGACTCAATCGTAAACCTGTCTCCATAGGAGTGTCAATAGGCTTACAGTCTTCAAGGCCAAAACGCTGCAATAATGTGTCAATATATTTCATTTGACACAAAGCCATTCCACCATCAACTTGCATAAACTGAATGCCCAAATGTGATGCAAATGCCCCAAATCAGACATCTCAAATGAGGCATGCAAATCAGCCTTGAAATCAGCAATATGCTTCTCAAGAGGACCAGTGAGCAGCATGTCGTCTACATAGACAACAATGATCAGAAGCACATCATTAGCACGCTTAACATATAAGGTGCTTTCAGTTGGACTGTTCTCTAAACCATGTGCAATTAGATAAGCATGTATTTTCTCATACCAAGCACGTGGTGCTTGCTTTAAACCATATAACGCCTTCTTTAACTTGCACACCTGGTTTTCATGCCCTTTCTGCACAAAGCCACGGGGCTGAAAAACATACACTTCTTCATGCAAGTCACCATTCAGAAATGTTGTTTTAATGTCCAACTGATGTACATTCCAACCATGATGGGCTGCAAGTGCACAAATGCTCCGAACAGTAGTCATACGGCATGTGGGTGCAAAGGTCTCATCAAAATCAATGCCTCTTTCCTGTGCATAACCCTTTGCAACAAGCCTAGCCTTATACCTGTCAACTGTACCATCAGGTTTACGCTTCAGCTTGTATACCCACTTAGTGCCAATGGCCTTCTTGCCAGGAGGCAAGTCACATAAAGACCATGTACCATTCTTCATTATAGCATCATATTCAGATTGCATAGCAGCCATCCAATTTTCTGAATTTTGTGCTTCATCAAAAGAAACAGGCTCATTCTCATCACAGAGACTAGATGCAGCCATAGCATAGCAATCTGATGCAAAGGAGGCACTATGAGAGCCTGAACGAGTACGATATGACAAAGGTGCATCTAATTTGCTGTCACGCAAAGTCTGCACCAGCCATTTTGGCATAGTTTTTGCCTGCTCAATATCAGCTCTCTCATCAACAAGTGCATCATGTAAATCTGCATCAGAAATGGAATGATCTGCATCATCATATGAAACCTACAAAGGCTGAGAAGTTGCCTCATTAGGACCAGCACTAGCCTGTCCACCTGTAAAAAGAGGCATCAAAGTATCATACATGTCTTTGGAGCTAACAGATGTCTCCTTAGTACATGAAAGCAATGGCTGAATAGCATCTTCCACAAAGACAACATCACGGCTAACCAGAATGCGTTTAGTCTGTGGATGATACAGACGATAGCCTTTACTTTCAGAACTGTACCCAACAAAAATACATTTTACTGCCTTATCATCCAATTTTCTGCGATGTTGTTCAGGCACTAATGCATATGCCAAACAACCAAAAACACGCAGATGAGCAACAGATGGCTTGCGGTCATGCCAAGCCTCATATGGAGTGATAGACTGCAACGCTTTAGTGGGACACCTGTTCAGTACATATGCTGCACACATGACAGCCTCAAGCCAGAAACTATGTGGTAAAGCCTGACTTTTGACCATGCACCTCGCCATCTCCATGAGTGACTTGTTCTTTCGTTCAGCAACTCCATTCTGTTGAGGTGTATACGGCACTCTACACTGGTGTTTTATCCCACGTTCAGCCAGAAATGCATTAAAATCTGAAGACATATATTCCCCCCCTCGATCAGAACGGAGGGTGCCCATTTTACATGCTGACAGATTTTCAGCCAAAACCAAAAATTGTTTGAAGCACATGAACACTTCGGACTTTGCTTTGAGTGGATATACCCATGCATGCCTGGAAAAATCATCAATGAAAGTCACGAAGTAAAGGTAATTTCCAAAAGAGGGTGTCTGCATAGGACCACAGACATCACTATGTACAAGCTGCAATTTCTGCATAGCCCGAACTGAACCATCTTTTGGAAAGGAAGAACGCTGCATTTTGCCCAAAATACAGCCTTCACAAACATGTTTTCCAGGTGCCTCAAGTTTGGGCAAAGAGGACACCATTTCAGATTTCTGCAGGCGTAACAAACTAGCAAAATTCAGATGACCAAAGCGTGCATGCCAAAGCTTTGCATCTGACATAGCCTGAGAATCATGAACTGCACATGCCGAATCATTCACAGATCTTTCATAGTCTATGAGCTTATACAGCCCACGACATAAAATGCCAGAAGCAATAATCACATCGCCATTTGAGAGATCATGGACTGTACACCTGTCATCAACGAATTTCACAACCAAGCCAATCTTGGCTAATGCAGAAACTGATAACAAGTTCTTTTTGATCCCTGGCACAAATAAAGCATCTGACAAAGTGAAAGAACTACCATCAGCAGTAGTCAGAATGATCTTACCAACTCCCATAACAGGATAAGAGGAGTTATTGGCGCATGTGACAGTATTCCCTGTAGGGACAGGCTCGAGTGAAGAGAAGAAACTGCGCTGCGAGGTAATATGTTTGGTCGCCCCACTGTCAAAGTACCAAACATCTGAGTCTACTGCAGACATGCACTGATCATGAGAAGATGGGTCAAAACTGCAGACAGTAGTAAACGCCCATTCTTCTTCCTGCACAAGATTTGCAGACTCTGTTTTTGGTGTAGAGGCCTCTGCAACAACCATTCCAGCCTCTTTCTTCTTTGCCTCTTTAGCAGCCAGTTTTGGACAGTTCTTTATAATATGATCATTTCCTTTACAGTACTTGCAGAACAATTTCTGCTTTTCTGATTTCTTCTCATCTTTATCCTGGTTCTTCGATTGTGCAGCATTTGTAGATTTCTGCTTACTAGTAGAAGAGCTCCATTTTCCTTTGCCCTTCTGACTAGCCAGGAAAGCTTGATCTACAACACGCATAATGGACCTGTTCTGCCTGGACTGATCTTCCTGCAACAGAACAGAGACTAATTCCTCAAATGACAAGGCATTCAGATTGCCTTTCATCATCAATCGAAGAGTAGAGGCAAAACTCTGATATGAATCAGGAAGGCCATTCAGAACGGTCTGCACAAGTGAGCTATCTGGTATAACCTCATCAGCAGAAATCAATTGTTCCTTCAGGTCTTTGATCTTTGTAAGAAAACTGTCCATCGAATCACCTTCATTCATGTGCTCACTCTCCAACTGTTTTCGGAGGTAAGCAACATGAGCCTCATTCCTAGCCTGGTACAAAGTGGTAAGTGTATCCCAAGCATCCTTTGCTGTTCTGCAAGAGCGAATGTGAGGAATAATGGCACGTTTGACAGACAAAGCTATCAATGCATGTGCCTGGGCATCTCTGCCATCCCAACGAATCTGCTCTACAGTAGGTGCAACAGAAACAGCAGCACGAATAGGAATCTGCGGAATATCATCTTCGACACCATCTTCATCAGCTCCAACACCTGTATTTGCAGTACCTGTCCTTACAGGTGTAACAGGACGTCTTTCAACACCCTGCACAATGTTCCACAATCCTTTTGCAACCAGTACATGTCGCATCATATAAGCCCATAATGGGTAGTTGGTACCATCCAACTTATCCTCAACAGCCAACATACAGAATACATCACTGCTTTCAGCCATGGCCGGTGACTAAAATACCTTGATGCAAAAAATTGACTGTATCTAAAAAAGTTGAACAAAACTGCCCAAACGAGTTCTGCTAGACCTGTAGCAGACTTCGAGACGCTTAAACTCGCGAACAGAAACTGGTATATACCTTTGGCACAAAAGGACGAAATAGCCTGCACAAGCGCTGCGATAGTGCGTTCGGAGGCCGAAACGAGCTCAGATCGCGATTTTGGCACCACAAAGCAAAGTTGTTTTGATCTCGGAAACACCCTGAGTATGCTCACCAAATTTCGTGCGAATCTGAGACTGCAAACGGAGGAGTGTCGACGGCGCCCTAGAAGAAGCAACGACCTGCTCTGATACGAATTGTTGGAGTTAGACGTCTGCGGAAGCACGCGAACAGCACAAGGAAGAAGAAGAAGCTTGGAGCACAACACACAAGACTGAATGTATTACTAGAGAATGTACAAAGATAAGTAGCCCATTAGGGCAATAGGCGTATATACAAGCCGGGGGAAAAAAACCTCCTCAAGAGGGAAAAAAGTGCCCCGGCAATCCTAGAGTGTTCACACACATCACTACCTAAATATATCAACATCATAGAGGTATGTTTTAAAAAGTGCACAGATATATGTTTATACCAGGTTCTGAAGGAAAGAGGTATGAAAGACTTACAAATGAACAAGGATGATGACATGATGACATCATAGATATGATTTTTTGAAGAGACTCATATTTCAGTTATTTTCAGTTGATTTCAATTGAGTTGAGTTGATTTGACTTAAGTATAGTCAGAGATGAACCAGCAGTGTTTATAATACACTAAGTTGTGAGTTTTCAGTCATAAATTCCAGGATTCAGATCTTGATTATTTTTAATGTATTTACATGACATAGCAAAAGTACGTTGAGAAATCCTTTTGGAAGGTAAATGCAAATATATGGATTGTAGTGTATGTTTTTAGGTTTTTGAAGACAGGAGATAGCAGGTTCAGAGTCAATTCATGCTATATTTGTTATCAAGCAATGATTGTTTGATGTGTACACTATTGGATATCTAGTTTGCATATTTTCTCAAGTATTATGGTTCATACTCAGCAAGTTCAAGTTTTTTGATGAAAAGTCAAATTCAGTTTTGAAAAAGACTTTTGAAGTTAAGGTTTGAAGATCAGTTTGCGAGTACAAGCTTGAAGCTTGTGATAATTTTCAACTTATGAAAGTTTGCAGATCTAGTTCAGTTTGTACCAATATAACATTGCAGGGGGGATTGTTGGAAAGCAATGTTCTATTGATGTCAGTAATTTTCCATTGATCCATTTATTGTTTTATTGGTCAAATTGTTCAGGTATGGCAGCATGTGCATAGATTCTTAACACTCCCTCTACATGAAAGCAGCGCGGGCGACGTGGCTAGTGTTGAGTTCTCCCAAAACTGTGGCACAAGATCGAATCCTCCCGACGGCAGCGATCGCATGAAATATTTTATCAAAAGCTAAAAGCTAAAAAGTATTCAATCGGACAACGGACAAAGTTGGTTTTTCACAAAGTGATTTATTGAAGAATCGCGATCGTTATTCATTCGTAGCTTTATTAGAAGCTTTTGGAGGGTACACGAAACTATATAAGAAGTGCTTGGGCTCACTTGTAAGTATCCTTCACCTAACTTTCAACACAAGCCTTGAGCTTGGACCTCAATAGAGGTGGTGTTTCGTCTAGCACATGGGGCAGCCATGGTGCTAACTTGAAGCATGTTGAGGAGCAGCTATGGAGTTCTTCTTAAAGATTCTTCTTGTAGAAGATGAAGGGTGTGCTCACACTCTAGCTCATGGAGAGGAGGTTATCTCTTGTTCATGGAAAGAAGACTTCGTCATTAGCAGCTTGATGGTGAGGATCGACCATCTACATGGTGTATTTGAAGATTGTCTTCTACATGAAGATTTCGGGCTACTTCAAAGACATTGGATGGTGTTTAACATAAGATTTACATCTTATGTTAAGAATTCAGGTACATATTCTCTTTATGCACACAGGTACTACTTGGAGTTTATGGAGGCAGTAGCATCCATATCAGGAGGAGTCCTATTCGGCATAGGTACAAGAGAATCAGTACATATATGCTTTATGCATATTTGGATGAGGTGTTTGAGAAGGTGTGTTCACGTGAGTTTGAGGATTTCTGGCAGCAAACTTGTTAGCATTCTTTGCTATTTTTAAGTATGTGATCTTTTCACACACATATCTGACTTAGGGTCTTCCATAGCCTAAGTTCAGATGAGGGTTTGCTGATTATCAGTTTTAGACTGATCCTTCCTCATTCTGTCACTCATATTCACTCTTCTATAACCTATTAGGTCACACATCTCATGTATATTCAGATTTCTGCCCAAACATCTGAATATGTTTGTTACATTTGTACATTCACTCTTCCATCTATTTCTCATCACATAGAGTGGTTGAGAGTTTTGCTCCCACTTTGTACATTGAACATTGGTATATATGATACTATGAGTAAGCGATGGCTTACGTAACACCTTACACATGTCGTCTATTCTCTCTCTATCTTTGTCTCATCATTTGTATGATTAAGTTGTGGTATGTTCATGTTTTGTCAATATTGAAGATTGCTAGATTCTGTGTTGTATATGTTGGACCTATGGAAGCATGGACCTGTGATATGAGCCAAAAGCCTACCTCATTTCCAACATGTGGCGTTATGTTTCTGCATGTTTGATAGCCAGACAGCATAACAAGAGCGACATCGGTTGGAGGACTTGAACATGCTCTATGACCAGCCGGAACATGCTCTATGAACATGCTCGATGGCCCGCAATGCTCAAGGAAGCGGCTTGTCGTATCCAGCCCCGTTGACCGTCAACATCCGTTGTCTCCACATGCACAGACGACCGCTAAATGATTGTGCGGGCACGCATGGCAAAACATATGGATGCTACTATTGTAGCGGTATCTCGTCGAGAAGACGAACCTCGTTTTCATCCCTTAATCGTCAACGGCTGCATGGATGTCAGATCATTGCAATCGGTATTTCCGTTCATCATATCCATGCGACAGACTGTACCGTTTCAAAAACAGCACATGCCCAGAGAAACAAGACGCCGACTTGAAGGTGGTGGTGCCCAATATTATTACTCTGCGTCAGTTTGTGAATTGTTCCAATAGGGCGATCATCACAGAGTATTCAATTGATGTCTTCCAGTTGGAATAAAGTCAAAAGTCTCATAAGAATCAGACAGATTTGAAGTGGAATAAAGTCTTCCACTTGAAATAAAGTCAAAAGCTTCATAAGAATCAGACAGTCAATTAAAGACTGGAATTGAGCAGCCGGTATCAGACAGAATGACTCTATTTGGTTTCCGATCCATGGCCTCTGGAACGTAGAATCTTGGAACATTGGAAACGCCAAGAGCTTATGAAACAAAGGCCTCAAGAAATGGAAACATCTCTCGAAACAAGACACCAACGAGTGGGTTTACTTCAAGGATATTGACCTTAGCATCAACATTACCTATGAAGAATGGAATACTTTACAAAGTAAACATCTTGCTTGGGACTGCTCTAAAGTTGATCTTCTCATGGGGCATGACCCACTATGCCTGCTTGGTCTCAGATGGCACAATGGTCATTGCCTAAAAAAAATCCTGAACATCAAAGAAATCATTGATTATCAAGTCAACCTCAACAAGAAGTGGTGATTGTTGTGGATGGGACTGCGGTGGGATATGAAGTTCATAGCTATGTGGCACCCTCTCATAGAAATCAAAAAGTCTATCCTTGCAAGCGCTGCTACCGGTCCATTGAAGATGTTTCTCGCATCTTCTTTACTTGTGCCAACTCCACAAACTCTGGCAGATTGTCCTTTAGAAAATTAGACTTCAGAAACATATGAGTTGGAAACAAGCTCTACTGGGAGAAGCAATCTGATGCTCCACAACTCTTTGGAACGGCATCAGAAGGGAGGTCGTATGGAAGATCTGGCGTGAAAGATGTGCTTATAGCTTTGCAACTCCCCCAAAGAGTGGTCAATTGAGAAATCTTTGTTCCTCCTCGACAAAAGAATCGCTAAGTCTAAGAAATCCCCCCCCCCCCTTTCAGGCATCATCAAGTGCTCGTTTTGATGAACAACAAGCTTAAACTCAAGTGGGCCCTAGATGAGGGTGATAATGATGATGTGCCACTTCATGTAAAAACAAAAAACGACTTAATATAAAAGATATCCACCGCCTCTGCATAGCGAACGCGCATTTTCAGCTGATTGTTCTCTCTATCGTCGTTTTTTCGTTTGTGATCTGTATGAAGACGACGACGTCGTCTCTGTTGGAAGGGTAGCACCATAGCTGCGTGCTACCAACAAAGTGGTATCAAAGCAAAACAGGTTTCCACCGCGTTCTGCAGCCTCTTTACTTGCAACGATTCCTTTGCATCCGACAAAGAACCTCTTAATCGGTCAACCAACGTGTAAGGGAACCACACACTACACATCTTCTTGCACGTAACAATAGTTGTTGTATACAAGTTGCACCGTGCCTTCAAATACTCCACAAATAATAAAGCTGCATCCACACCTACCAGTAACTGTTGCAGAAGTCTTGTTAACAGTTGACAGATTGATGGACCTCCCATGTTGGCTTGTGGATATGCTTAAGAGTGGTAGAAAGGCTGGAGGTGAAGGAATGACAAGAAGTGTTGCAGATCCAAGTTCATATGTGTAAAGTCTAAGTCCGAAAGGCATGTGTTTTTTATGCAGACAGTGGAGAAGAAGGAAGCTACTATACATTTTACCTACAACAAATAAAATACATACACGCATATGTACCTTGCAAGAGAAGAGTAGAGATTTTTTTTTAAATATAAGACTATGTACACATTTGATTTCAGTTTTTTCATTTCGATTGCATGTGGTAGGCGACATCATGTATACTCTTGCGGGTCCTAACATGGATACTATTTACACGCTGTGAGACGAATGTATGCATTTTGTGGGTCCTTAATGTGGACAACTCATGCGGCTTGTGAGGTTTTATTACCCTACTGAAAACCATTGAATTTAAACAAAAACTAAGGGACGTGGTAAGGTTTTTAACGGGGGTATTCTCATGTTTGAAGATACTCTAGTGATATATGTGGAAAGCCAAAGAGAAGACTGTCCAAAGACCTCGTGTACCAATCACGCGATGAATGTATGATTTTGAGGCCTCCCGTCAGAGAATATTTGCTTACATTACATGTTGTTATTGATTCTTTTACCCAGAGTTTGGGTTTTGGAGTGGATTCACTATAGTTGATTTGGCTCATAACACTTTGGGCAAAGGAGACTCTGCCAAAAATTTTTCGGAGAGGTAAAAGTTGAGCATATAAGTGCATAGAGACACAGGGAGTGCTTAGAACAAGAGGAAAACCATTGAGATTACTTGTGAACATTTAGCTTTTAGTGCATATATCTAGAAATACAACTGAAATGCAGCCGGATTTTTTCTCGGCCTCGCCATAAAATTTCCATTGCATAGAGAAGTGCTTAAATTGCAAGGATGGGTGATAACATTGTGCAATAGTTGGTGACAAATTGAATAAAGACAATTACCAAATATGGTCATATAGAATGGAGAATTTCTTGATGGGAAAAGGATCATGGGGACTAGTGAATGGAGAGGACGAGTGTCCTAAGTTGCTAGAGAACCCGTATGCAGAAGAGCAAAAGGAATATAAAACATGGATAGAAAAATCTAGAAAGGTTCTCCATTGGATTTCGATATGTATGTTAGAGAGCTTGATTCAACATATTATGAAGGCTAGCACACCGAAGGAAGCTTGGGACATAATTCATAAAATATATGGTACTTCGAGGGAAGCTAAAAAAATTCACTTAAAGCAAAATTTGCATAGCGTATGGCATGGAAATAGATCCATAACAGATTATGTGGCTGAAATTAGGAAGATCATTGATGATTTAGCTTCCATAAATTGCAAAGTTGAAGATGTGATATGGTTTCAGTTATGCTAAATGGTCTAAGACTGCAATACAAGAGCTTAGATACTTCTATCTCAGTAAGAGGCAGTATGCCTGATTTTGATGAGCTAGTAGCTCTTTGCATGATAGAAGAAGTAAAACTTGGTTTGAATGCATCGAGAAGTGGCAATTCAAGAGATCATGCATTCTTTCAACATAGAGGAAGAGGTTCTAGTCATGGACGTTCATCTTCTAGAAATGCAACTACAATGGATATACAAGGAGGTAGAGGAAGATCAAATTCAAGAGGTAGAGGAAAATCATAGGCACCTAGGAACTGTTACCATTGCGGAAAGTATGGCCATTTTGAGAAAGATTGTTAGTATAAGCAAAATAGTCAAAGAGGAAGGGTTAGAAGCCATTATGTGGCACATGGAAATTTCTCTACTCAAATTTCATATAGAGACTATCACAGAGATAATATGTTTGCAATGGAGCATGTGTTGAATAGTATGTCTAAACCTAGAAACAATATGAACTGGTACATAGATTCTCGTTGCACAAATCACATGACGAGCATAGGAAATTGGTTTGAGTCAAAAGAGCCTTTGAAGACTAAAGAGTATGTGGCAATCGGTGACGATACCTTACACTTGATTAATGATGTTGGGAATGTATCCATAGTACAAAGAAATGGTGTTCAAAACACATTAAGTGATGTCTTACATGTGCCTAACATTACAAGGAACCTAGTTTCAGTTGGTCAGCTAGCAAATCAAGACATGGAAGTAATTTTCAATAAACATGGCTGTTTCATACATGATTTCAAGTATGGAAAAAGAGGAAAATTACTTGGTCATGGAAAGAAGATGTGTAGATTGTTTATGTTTGACATGGGTACATCCCTTTATGAGAATATGTATGCCAAGAATAGTGATTACTCATATATAACTAAATTATGGCATAAACCAATTGGTCATATGAATTTGAGGAAATTGAAGTCTATGGAAAAGCAAATGTTAGTGCATGGATTACCAAGATTCGATCATTTAGACTTTGAAAGAATTATGAAGAGTGTGCATTTGGAAAACATCAACGTATGAAGTTTCCAAGAAGAGAAATGCATAGAAGGATACCTCTAGAGCTAATCCATAGTGATGTGGTTGGAACTACCAAAACAAATCAGTTGGTGGCTCACTATACTTTTTGATATTCATTGACGATTATAGGCAATATACATGGATTTATTTTCTGAAGCATAAGAATGAAGTTTTTGAGTGCTTTGTGAGATTCAAAAATATGGTTGAAAAGCAGTTGGGAATGTATATAAAATGCCTATGATCAGATTCAGGGGGAGAATATACCTCAAGAGAATTTGGTCAATACCTTAGTGATCATGGAATCAGAAGGCAATTATCTTGTCGATACACACCACAACAAAATGGTATTGCAGAACGCAAGAATCGTGTGATTGCGGAAGTTGCTAGAGCCATGTTGAATGAAAAGAACATGCCACATATGTTTTGGGCAGAAGCTTGTCATACGAATATGCATGTTATAAATAGAGCTCCAATAAGCATGGTTCATGATCTCACTCCTTATGAGAGGTTATGGAAGCATAAGCCAAATGTGAGCTATTTATGAGTTTCTGGAAGTATTTGTTATGCACACGTGCCTAGTCAATAGAGACACAAGTTTGAGGCAAACTCGAAAAAGTGAATATTTGTTGGATACTTAGAAGAGAAGGATATAGATGTTATAATCCTATTACAAAAGAATGTATAGTAAGCAGAGATGTTATATTCGATGAAAATGCATCATGGTATGCACCCAAAGACATGGCTGTGATAGAGAAGGATATGGATGATTATATGCATAATGTTCATGATGATCCAGGAACAAGTCATAGGAATTTTGACCATGAAGAAAGCCAAGACTATGGTTCATATGAGTTTCCTACACCTGAAACATCATGGAGTGAAAATGCAAAGGACTATGCAAGAAGAAAGGAGAAAGGGAAAGATACATACATGTCTGATTCAGATATTGAAGATGACATAGTTACACCTGGCATGTTGAAAAATATAAAGGAGAAATATGTTCCTCCACACGCAAGGAAAGAGACACATTCAAGATCAGATGAAGAAACACCTTTGAGACGATCTACGAGAGTAAAACATCCTGTGGATAGACTGAATCTATACAATAAGTCTATGAAGCTTCAATATGCATACATGATTGAGAGAATTAAGCATGAGGAACCAAATAATTTTCATGATGCGTCACAAAGTGAAGATTGGTGCAAAGCAATGGATGATGAGGTGAATGCATTGAAGAAGAATGATACATGGGAATTAGTGAAATTGCCACCGAATAAGAAAGCTATTGGATGTAAATGGGTATACAAAGTGAAATGCAAAAGTGATGATTCATTGGAAAGATTTAAAGCACGTTTAGTTGCAAAAGGATATGCACAAGTATATGGATTGGATTATGATGAAACATTTAGTCCAATGGTGAAAACGACAACAGTGAGAAGCGTGATTGCATGGGCTGCTATGAACAATTGGAAATTGTATCAAATGGATGTGAAGAATGCATTTTTGAATGGCAAATTGCATGAGGAAGTATATATGTAGCAACCAGAATGTTATGTGCATCCAAAGTATCCTAACTATGTATGCAAATTAAAGAAAGCGCTTTATGGATTGAAACAAGCATCAAGAGCATGGTGTGAACGATTCACTAAGAAGTTCTTGGATCTGAAATTTATGCAATCAAAGGCTGATTATTCACTGTTTGTATGGAATCAAGGAAGCGAGACGATTCTATTAGTGATTTATGTCGATGATTTGATCATTACAGGAAACGATGAGAAAAGGATTGCTGATTTTAAAAAGCAATTGAAATCTGAATTTTTGATGTTATATTTGGGAGAGCTAAAATACTTTTTGGGAATTGAAGTAATTTCAATGAAAGAGGGAATTTGGATGATACAACATAATTATATGTTGGAAATGCTTGAGAGATTTGGTATGAGTGCTTACAAACCTGTTGATATGCCACTTGATGTTAATGCTAAGCTTATGGATGATGGGAAGCATGCCACTTGATGTTAATGCTAAGCTTATGGATGATGGGAAGTACTTGCATGTTGCCAATATGTATAGAAAGATGGTTGGAAGTTTGATTTATGTAACAAAGACAAGACCACACTACAACATATCGAGGGTATACCGAGGCTGCTACCGAGGAAAATGAACGGGCATAATTTTTCTGCGATGTCAGTGTCGCGGTCGGTATGGGCATCGAAAACATAACGCCAGTATAGTCGTCAGTATGGGCATCAGTATGAGCGTATATAGATGCCAATTGAGCAAGAATTGTCATGGATCGAAGGTCAACGAGGGGATTTTCATTTTTGCTTGGAAGTGCAATCATTTCTTGGAGTAGCAAGAAGCAACCAATTGTCAACTTGTCAAGTATGGAAGCTGAATATAGAGGCATTATAGAAGCCGTTTGTGAAGCAACATGTATTAAGTATCTACTTGAAGACATGGAAGTCTACATCGATGGAAAGGTGGTCATCTATTGTGACAATGTGAGCAGCATTATGCTATCAAAGAATCCAATTTATCATGTGAGATTGAAGCACATCGAAGTTCATTATCATTTTGTTCGTGAGAAGGTCATCGAAGGAGAAGTGGAGCTGATTCACATCAACACTAGAGAACAAGTGGCAGATATCTTCACCAAATCTCTTCCCAAATACAAGTTCATCTACTTCAGAGAAGCTTTAGGAGTTAGGAAGCTTTAGTTTGTATTTAGATTTCATTTCATGGACATATGTATTTCTTTCATTCTTTATTCAAGCTCATTCTGAGCTTGAGGGGGAGATTTAATGATTTGGCACTTCATGTAAAAACAAAAAACGACTTAATATAAAAGGTATTCATCACTACTGCATAGTGAACGCACGTTTTCAGCTGATTGTTCTCTCTATCATCGTTTTTTCTTTTGTGATTTGTATGAAGACGACGACATCATCTGTATTGGAAGGGTAGTGCCATAGCTGCACGCTACCAACAGATAATAGGGTGATTAACCTTCTTTGTAATTTCATCTAAACTCTATAAAATCTACCCCTGCTCTGTGGGATTTAGGGGGTCA
Organism: Ceratopteris richardii; assembly: GCA_020310875.1. Classification (NCBI taxonomy): domain Eukaryota; kingdom Viridiplantae; phylum Streptophyta; class Polypodiopsida; order Polypodiales; family Pteridaceae; genus Ceratopteris; species Ceratopteris richardii. The sequence goes on along the minus strand of CM035440.1, from coordinate 65,396,267 downwards.
CATAGACACTAGTACCCTTCACTTGTACACATGTTTTGACTTTCCCTTGACCCTTGAAGATAATAGTTCCACATATAACAATATAACAAAGCTGATAGCTAATGGGGTACTACGAACTTTCCTTCTACTTTTTCTGTGTGTTCCTGTCAAAGATCCCTGTTTTTACTGCTGTATTCTCCTTTATCTATGTGTGACTGTCATTTTGAGGTGTAAACGACATATGTGGGAATGCAAAATTTTCCTATTAATTCATGTCTTTGTATGCATATAAGTTTCATTTCATGTATGAAAAAGCTATCTTATCAATGCAAAAGGCAATGTCCAAGTAGTTAAAAAAGGTGTTTTTATGTCCATTCTTTTAGGAACATATTAGATCATCAAACACTTGTGTAGTTGTGGTTACATACTCACATGCTTTCAATGTCATTGTCATTGTTGCAGATTTATGATGCAATTGTCATAGATGTTACAATAGGTTATAACCGCTCAACATTGGTGGACTTCACACAGAAATACACGGAGTCGGGCATTATAATCATAGGGATGCCTGGAAATCCCAATGTTTCACCATTGACATTGTTCATAGAGCCTTTTGAGCTGAGGTTGTGGGGTACAATTCTTGCTGTATGTGCACGTACAGGGCTCTTAGTATGTTATCTAGAGAGCAATGATCATCCTAAATGCAAAGAAGGCGGCACAATTTGTTGGATTGGAAACATTCTTTGGTGTGTTTTTTACCTGTGTTCTTTTATTATGTTTGATCATATTTATTTAATCAACCATAGATTAAATGCACTTTGGCTAGCGGTAATGTTAATTTTGGGAAAGATGCTATTCAGCCTTTACTTTCATGTATGAAAGAGACATTTGTTAGCTCCAAAGACATGTATGATACTTTGCTGCCTCTTTTTACAGGTGGATAGTCTAGCGGTGGTCCTAATGAGGCAACGTGTCAGCCTTTACAGGCTTCTTGTGATGATGCCGATCATTTTATTTTTGATGCAGATTTACATGATGCACTTATTGATGAGAGATCCAATATTGAGGAGGCAAAAACTATGCCAAAATGGATGGTGCAAACTTTGCAAGACAACAAATTAGATGCAGTTTTGTCATATTGTACCTGTTCAAGCTCTCATAGTGCCTCTTTTGCATCCAATTGCGTTGCTATGGGTGCCTCTAGTCTTTGTGATGAGACTGGGCCTGTTTTATTTGATGAAGCACAAAATTTTGAATATTGGATGGCTGCAATGCAATCTGAATATGATGCTATCATGAACAATGGTACCTGGTCTCTATGTGACTTGCTTCCTAGCAAGAAGGCCATTGGCACTAAGTGGGTATACAAGTTGAAGCATAAACCTGATGGAATAGTTGACAAGTATAAGGCTATGCTTGTTACAAAGGGTTATGTGCAGGAAAGAGGCATTGATTTTGATGAGACTTTTGCACCTACATGCCAAATGACTATTGTTTGTAGCATTTGTGCACTTGCAGCTCATCATGGTTGGAATGTGCATTAGTTGGACATTAAAACTGCATTTCTAAATGGTGAGTTGCATGAGGAAGTGTGTGTTTTTCAGCCCCGTGGATTTGTGTAGAAAGTGTATGAAAACTAGGTGTACAGGTTAAAGAAGGCATTATATGGTTCAAAGCAAGCACCACGTGTTGCCTATGAAAAGATACATGTCTATCTCATTGCACATGGTTTTGAGAATATTCTAGCTGAGAGCACCTTATATGTTAAGCATGCTAATGATGTGCTTTTGATCATTGTTGTGTATGTTGATGGCATGCTGCTCACTGGTCCTCATGAGAGGAATATCACTAATTTTAGGGCTAATTTGCATGCCTCATTTGAGATGTGTGATTTGGGGCATTTGCATAATGATTTGCACATTGAGTTTATGGAAGTTGATGGTGGAATGGCTTTGTGTCACATGAAATATATTGACACATTATTGTAGCATTTTGGCCTTGAAGAGTATAAACCTATTGCCACTCCTATGGAGACTGGTTTACGATTGAGTCTTGCTGATGCTAAAGATGCATTTGATGTTTTTGTTTATCAACAAGCTTTTGGATGCTTGATTTACTTATGCATTACTTCGCCAGATATTCAGTTTGCTATCTCAGAGATGAGAAGGTCTATGCATGGCCCAAGTGTCACGCATTGGCAAGCAGTTAAGCACATCTTTCGCTACTTGAGTGGTACCTGACTACTTGGATTGTTTTATCCCAAGGGGGATCACTACCATGAGATTTACATGCTTTTTCTAATTGTGACTCGGTTGGTTACTATGACACTCGTGTGTCCAATAATGCTTTTTGCTTCATGCATGGTAGCTCATGCATATCTTTGTTGAGCAAGAAGAAGCCTACTATGGCCACTTCCAGTTGTGAGGCTGAGTATAGGACAACTTTCACAGCGACTGTTGAGTGTGTGTGGCTCAGATGCCTTATGAATGATTTTGGTGTTGGTCAATCTTCTACCACCACCATCTTCATTGACAATCACTGCACATTGGCAGTTGCAAGGAGCTCTATGTTCTATGCTCACACTAAGCACATTGAGATGCATTATCATTATGTCTCGGAGAGGTTCCCTACTGGAGAGATCAGCTTGGCATATGTGCCCATGCTTGCAGAACTTTTCATGAAGGCTCTACCTAGGGAGAAGTTTGAAGCTTTTTGTAAAGCTTTGGGCTTACTTCCTTTTGTGGATTCATTCCACATAGCTTGGCACTTACTTATACATGAGTTCCTGCTCCTTGTTCACTGCAGCACTCCTTGGGGGGATTTGTTGATATATTTAGGCAGTGATGTGTGTGAACACACTAGGACTATCGGGGCAGTTTTTACACTCCTTAGGAGGTTTTTTCCCCTAGCTTGTATATATGCCTATAGCCCTAATTGGTTACTTATCTTTGTACATTATAGTGGTAATACATTCAATATTGTGTGATGTGCTCCAAGATTCTTCTTCTTCCTTTTGATGTTTGCATGCTTCCCCAAATCTGGAAGTCTAACACAATGTAATCGAGAGAGAATAATGAAGAATAAATTACCTACATCCCCAAGAGAAGAGCAGATTGGGATGGTCCACTCTAATAGAGGGATTCATGATGCAAGTGGTATTAAGGTATTGAAGAATTTATCTTAATAAGATTTGAAATCAAACTTAACATTTTGTTCTCTTCCATGGGGATCGTGTGTTGCATGATGGTGACTCGTCCTTGGAAAAACACATCCAAAGGTTTCCAAAGGATGACTTCATTATCATTCATCAATATTACACTCCTCAATGATACTTTATGACCTAGTGCTTGAAGGCCTTGAGCAAAGTTTTGTGCCTTCCTACAATCTCGTAAGGCACTCATTCTATCATTTCGGTTACAAAACCTCTAGTTGTAACCACTCTCAAAGTTAACTTGTGAGGAAAGGCTCTAGGAAAAATAGGTATTGCCACGGGTTTTGGATTTTTCAAGACCCTAATGTAATTTCTAAATTTGTGCTCGGGTGAAAGCAGCTTAATGCATACAAAAAATTGATGTTTGGGACATAATTAATTGGCTGGAAAAACCCAATCCTTCTTAGCTAAACATCATCCAATTGTTATTGAAAAAGAACTAAAAGCAAGGTGGTGGGGCAACAGTAGGCCGTAGTATGCATGCTAGAGCATGGAGTATTCATGACGTGCATTTTTCTGCTTGCTACATGTTGGAGAGTCCGTCGCAGTACCTCATCTCGCATGGGAGTTTTTCTCCGTAGCTGATTGTTGTCTTTGGCAGCCATACATTCGTTAAGGAGCATGCAAGGCAGAAGTTTTCATGGCTGCTATTTTGTTGATCCTATGTTGTCGTAACGAGTCACGATCGAATCTTTCAGCGATTTTCTTGATGGGTGATGGAAGATGTATGTGCGCAACACAGAATCAAAGGCTTTAATCAACTCTAAAGAATCAGTTCTATCATCCCATTTGCTTCAACTCATTGCGCTTTAGGTTCCCTAACTTTCACGCCACCAAGAATAGGGTCGACCTAGAAGCTCTGCATTGGATATTATTAGCCAAAGTTTAAGTGGAAAATCGACTCTATTAAGAGCGAGAAATAGACTTTGGAAGCCACCACCAGCATGTATCCTTGGGACGAAAAAGACATTACAAAGCTTGACGCGATTTCTTTGCGTTGTAGAGTAGGATGCTTTTCCAACTCCCTGCTCTTTTGGATGGTGGGTGAAAGCATGTTAATGTTTACAAAAAGTGATGTCCAAGACATAGTTAATTAGCTGGAAAAATGTGATCCTTTTTAGCTAAACATCGTGCAATAGTTATTGAAAGAGAACTAAAGGCAAGGTAGTGGGCCGAGAGTAGGCTGTAGTATGCATGCTGGAGCGTGGAGCATTCAAGACATGGGTTTTTCTGCGTGCTTCATGTTGGAGAGTATGCCACGGTACCTCATCTCACCTTGGAGTTTTTCTACGTGCTACATGTTGAGTGGGGAACAGTGAGAGGGACTCCATCACTAGAGGCATTTTTTTTGCACGCTGCGTCCTGAGTGGGGAATATTGATAACTATTTTTTTGCACGCTACCTGTTGGAGAGTACGTCGTAGTACCTCTTCTTGCCTCTAAGTTTTTCTACGTGCTGCGTGTTGAGTGGGGAATAGTGAGAGGGAATCCATCACTATACATATTTTTTCTACGTGTTGCGTCCTGAGTCTCTACAGATAACTATTCTTGTGCATATCACATATTTTGGTTTGGAGATCATTCCTAAAAAAGGTAATCCACTTCCTCATATTTGATGACAAGAAGCATGGCACCTTTTTTGTGCAACAATATTTCCAATAACATTAGCAATGGCTAAGAGAGCTAAACCTTGACTTAAGCCAACATTGGGTAGGGTCAGATGGTGCAGCTTCTTGTTGTAAAGACTAATGACATTGATTTTATGGTGATGTGTGGGCTCTTGGCCCCTGCACATTTTGTACAATTCCCACATTAATCTAGTTTTTTCCTGTTCTCTGTTAGTGTCCATGTGAAAGGCCAAATGGCCACTAGACACTTCTTTGTATATGTTCTTTAATAAAACATATAGTTGTCTGGTGAGTCACAGATTGTAAGTTCGATCACATTTGTAAGACCTAAGAAGTCTGTCTTTGTGCTTCTTGTATACTGTGTTTTTTTGCGTATTTTGCAGCTTTTGCATCTACTATTGTGTGCGGCCTTAGGAGCTCAATCTTCTACTTCAAGGATATTATCGTGGAGCTTTCCAGAAGGAGAGTGCAGTGTGGTGCATCGCCATTGAAATACTTCACTGGTATCAAAGCATTTTGGATGCAAAAAGCTTTGTTCCTTTTGTGCGAGCAAAAAAAGCACCCCCCTCCACTTCCTCCAAGGCTTACGACTAAGGCAGTGACTAAGGCGATGACCAAAGCATAGACCTTGGAATACCTTGTCATCTGAGTCACTGAAGTCACCATTGGTGCCGTTGGTTGATGTTGGAGTTAGACGTCTGTGGAAGCACGCAAACAGCACAAGGAAGAAGAAGAAGCTTGGAGCACAACACATAAGACTGAATGTATTACTAGAGAATGTACAAAGATTAGTAGCCCATTAGGGCAATAGGCGTATATACAAGCGGGGGGAAAAAAAACTCCTAAAGAGGGAAAAAAGTGCCCCGACAGTCCTAGTGTGTTCACACATATCACTACCTAAATATATCAACAAATCCCCCCTAGGAGTGATGCGGTGAACAAGGAGCTAGCACTCATGTATAAGGAAGTGCCAAGCTATGTGGAAATCACTCCGAAAAGGAAGTAAGCCCAAAGCTTTGCGGAAAGCTTCAAACTTCTCCCTAGGCACAACCTTCGTGAAAAGGTCTACAATGTTCTCCTCCATGGGCACATATGCCAAGCTGATCTCCCCAGCAGAGATCCTCTCCCTGACATAGTGATAATGCATCTCAATGTGCTTAAGGCAAGCATGGAACATAGGGTTCCTCGCAACTTCCAATGCGCTCTGACTGTCAGTGAAGATGGTGGTGGCAGAAGACTGGCCAACACCCAAATCAGCCATAAGACATCTGAGCCACACACACTCAACAGTTGCTGTGAAAGTTGCCCTATACTCAGCCTCACAATTGGAAGTGGCCACAGTAGGCTACTTCTTGCTCAACCAAGATATACATGAGCTACCAAGCATGAAGCAAAAACCACTAGTGGACACATGAGTGTCATAGCAACCAGCCCAATCTAAGTTAGAAAAAGCATGCAAATCTGGCGGTAGTGATCCCCCCTTGGGATAAAACAACCCAAGTAGCCGAGTACCACTCAATTAGCGAAAGATGTGCTTAACCGCCTTCCAATGCGTGACTCTTGGGCACTGCATAAACCTGCTCATCTGTGAGACAACAAAAGGAATGTCTGGCCGAGTAATGCATAAGTAAATCAAGCATCCAACAGCTTGCTGATAGAGAACAACATCAAATGCATCTCCAACATCATGAAGACTCAATCGTAAACCTGTCTCCATAGGAGTGGCAATAGGCTTATAGTCTTCAAGGCCAAAAAACTGCAATAATGTGTCAATATATTTCGTTTGACACAAAGCCATTCCACCATCAACTTGCATAAACTGAATGCCCAAATAGTGATGAAAATGCCCCAAATTAGACATCTCAAATGAGGCATGCAAATCAGCCTTGAAATCAGCAATATGCTTCTCAATAGGACCAGTGAGCAGCATGTCATCAACATAGACAAAAATGATCAGAAGCACATCATTAGCACGCTTAACATATAAGGTGCTTTCAGTTGGACTGTTCTCAAAACCATGTGCAACTAGATAGGCGTGTATCTTCTCATACCAAGCACGTGATGCTTGCTTTAAACCATATAATGCCTTCTTTAACCTGCACACCTCGTTTTCATGCCCTTTTTGCACAAAGCCACAGGGCTGAAAAACATACACTTCTTCATGCAAATCACCATTCAGAAATGTTGTTTTAATGTCCAACTAATGTACATTCCAACCGTGATGGGCTGCAAGTGCATAAATGCTCTGAACAATAGTCATACGGCATGTGGGTGCAAAGGTCTCATCAAAGTCAATGCCTCTTTCCTGCCCATAACCCTTTGCAACAAGCCTAGCCTTATACGTGTCAACTGTACCATCAGGTTTACACTTCAGCTTGTATACCCACTTAGTCCGAATGGTCTTCTTGCTAGGAGGCAAGTCACATAAAGACCATGTACCATTCTTCATTATAGCATCATATTCATATTGCATAGCAGCCATCCAATTTTCTAAATTCTGTGCTTCGTCAAAAGAAACAGGCTCATTCTCATCATAGAGACTAGACGCAGCCATAGCATAACAATCTGATGCAAAGGAGGCACTATGAGAGCTTGAACGAGTACGATATGACAAAGGTGCATCTAATTTGCTGTCACGTAGAGTCTGCACCAGCCATTTTGGCATAGTTTTTGCCTGCTCAATATCAGCTCTCTCATCAACAAGTGCATCGTGTAATTCTGCATCAGAAATGGAATGATCTACATCATCATATGAAACCTGCAAAGGCTAAGAAGTTGCCTCATTAGGACCAACACTAGACTGTCCACCTGTAAAAAGAGGCATCAAAGTATCATACATGTCTTTGGAGCTAACAGATGTCTCCTTAGTATATGAAAGCAATGGCTGAATAGCATCTTCCACAAAGACAACATCACGGCTAACCAGAATGCGTTTAGTCTGTGGATGATACAGATGATATCCTTTACTTTCAGAACTGTACCCAACAAAAATACATTTTACTGCCTTATCATCCAATTTTCTGCGATGTTGTTCATGCACTAGTGCATATGCCAAACAACCTAAAACACGCTGATGAGCAACAGATGGCTTGGTATATACCTTTGGCACAAAAAGACGAAATAGCCTGCACAAGCATTGCGATAGTGCGTTCGGAGGCCGAAACGAGCTTAGACCGCGATTTTGGCACCACAAAGCAAAGCTGTTTTGATCTTGGAAACACCCTGAGTATGCTCACTAAATTTTGTGCGAATCTGAGACTGCAAACAGAGGAGTGTCGATGGCGCCCTAGATGAAGCGACGACCTGCTCTGATACCAATTGTTGGAGTTAGATGTCTCCGAAAGCACGCGAATAGCACAAGGAAGAAGAAGAAGCTTGGAGCACAACACACAAGACTGAATGTATTACTAGAGAATGTACAAAGATTAGTAGCCCATTAGGGCAATGGGCATATATACAAGCTAGGGGAAAAAACCTCCTAAAGAGGGAAAAAAGTGCCCCAGCAGTCCTAGTGTGTTCACACACATCACTACCTAAATATATCAACAGTTGCGCGCGAGGGAGGACCTCAACGATCAATGAATATAGAGGTTCTCTGTACTTCTTGGGAGGTCACCCATCCCAGTACTGTTACCCCCGGAGCTCGCTTAAACGTGGCAATCTCTTGCCACTAAGCTACACTCTTGTGGTATCTGAAGAAGGGGAAAGACTAAGGTTGACACGACCTTGATCATGTTTTGGTCCCTCAAAGCTTCATTCTTTGCTTTCAAAGCCTATTTTTGAAGCATTTGTGGGGTGTCTTTTGGAGCCATTTTGGAGTACTTCCGCACATAGTTCTCTTCATAGAGGTCCAAGAACATCAAGAAGTGTTCTTTGTTCTTCTCTGACATAAAATATCAACCTTTGGGGCTATATTTTCAGCCACACTCATAAAACTACAGGTTTCTTTAAAGATTTCAGTTTTGGCAGGAGTAACCGTTGCAAATTTATGCAAGTTTTTTGAGCCAAAAACATTAGAGTTGACAAACACTTGCAGGTCTTATTGGCTAGTTTTTGGGCTATGCATTCAACTTTTTAGTATCATTTTACTGCATATATTGAGCACATACACATCACGTACACTTCTAAATAAATGGAATTTCAACGAGGCCTACTGACATGGATGAAGATGATTGTGATGAGTTAGATGAAATGGTCATGTCTACCATTCGCTTGCACCTCGTAGATAATGTTTACTTTACAGTAATAGACTGTGAAAGCACAGAGGACTTTTGCAAAAAGTTATGCAATACATATGAAAACGAGATGACATCAAATAAAGTCTATCTCATGAGAAAATTGTATGACCTTTGTATGAAGGACACAGATAGAGTTGCTGCTCATCTAAATGAATTTGATGCTATATTCTCTGAGTTACAGGCTCAGAAAATGGATATGGATAATGAAATGAAAGCAATATTGTTGTTATGCACTTTGTCGTCAACATGGGATACATTTTGCACATCTATTAGCAATAGTGCACCTAGTGGTAAACTCATCTATGGTGACATATGTGGAGCACTCTTGAGTGAGGAGATTCATAGAAAGTCTATGGTTGGCACTTAGAGTGGAGATGCATATAATGTTTGTGATTCTTACCAAGGAAAGAATCAACAACGTAGCAGGAGCAAGAACAAGGAAAAGAATAGTCAACAGAATAAGAGTAGTAGTAAATCAAGGAAGAGGGATATCGAATGCCATTATTGTCATAAGAAAGAACAGATGAAGAAAGATTATTATGCATTAAACAATGCTAAAGGTAAAGGACTGAATGTTGATGGGCATGTTAAAGAGTTACTCGCACCATCTACCTCGACTGTGAAGATTGAAGAAATTAATGCTATTTCTGATGATGCTGATGTGTTGAAACTTGATGGTACTATGTCACCTGAGGCTCTTATGGCTAATTCTCTTTCCCACACCTGGCTCGTAGATTCTGGTGCTTCTTTCCATGTGACACCACATAGAGAATGTTTCTCTAATTATGCAGCAAAGTCTCTTGGTACCATGAGACTTGGTGATTCTTACCAGTGTGATGTTGTGGGGATTGGAGATGTGGTTGTGCACTTCATTGATGGTTCAAAATTTATTATGCATAATGTATGCCATGTACCTCAGTTGTCATGCAATTTGATGTCAGCAGGTCAACTTGATGACCTTGGTTACAAGGTGGTCTTCTATGCTCAGTCCTTTTGCATATCAAAGGGCAATATGGTTATTGCAAAAGGAAGAAAAGTTGGATCATTTTGTCCTTTATTTGTATCACAGAAAGAACACTCATTAGCTCTTACTGAATAGCCTATGGCTTGTATTTGGCATGGTCATTTGGGCCATATATCTCGTAGTGGAATGGAAAATCTTTCTCGTTCGGTTTACTTACCTGTGTTATCTTTCTCTAATTTTTCATTTTGTGAGCATTGTCAATATGGAAAGCAAACAAGAAATGTGCATAAAATGCACATGGACTCTTCAATTCAGCCTTCAGATCTCGTTCATATAGATGTGTGTGGTCCTATGCCCACTAGGTCCTTAGGTGGTTCTCTTTACTTTATCACTTTCATAGATGATGCTACTAGAAAACTCTGGATATATCCTATCAAATCAAAGGATGAGGTATTCCCTACTTTCAAAATATGGCTTGCTTCAATTGAGACTGAAAAAGGAACTAAGCTTAAGGCTTTACGTTCAGATAATGGGTGTGAGTATACCTCACATGAATTTAGCCTTTTCTGTCAGTCTAGAGGGATTCGTAGAGAGTTTACAGCTCCTTATACCCTAGTAAAGTATGACGTAGCTGAGAGAATGAATAGAATTATTCAAGATCTAGTAGTCTCTATGTTGCATCATGCAAACCTCTCGCAAGGCATTTGGCCAGAAGCAGTATTGACTACAGTTCATGTGATTAACCTTTCACCTAGTATTGCCAAAGTTCTGAGAGTGGCACAAGAGTTATGGACAGGAAAGCAACCATATTATGATCATCTTTGAGCTTTTGGGTGTGACACATATGTTCATATACCCAAGAATCATAGACAAAAGTTGGACCATAAGTCAAAGAAATGCATTTTTCTTGGATATGGTTGAGAAGGACAATTTGGATATCGCTTATGGGATCCTGAAACACGATCAGTGATCAGAAGTAGTGATGTCATTTTCAATCAGTCGAAGATGCATAAACAACCCATTAAGGAGGTTGAAGTGAGAAGAGTGGTATTTGAGGATACTATTCCTCTCATTAGCAAGCATAAAAATGCTCCAGATAGAGATGTTCAAGAGAATGTCCATTCAGATCAGTTTGCATATGTTCCTGTTCAGCAACCATTGAGACCTTTTGCATGTGTCTTACATCCGCCTGATAGATATGTTCCAGGTTTACATTTTGTTATGCTAACAAATGCCGGTGAGCCTTCTTGCTACAAAGAGGCTATGCAGACAGAGATCATGTCAGGTGGGAGTGTGCCATGAAGAGTGAGTTGTATTCTATTCACAAGAATGGTACTTGGGATTTAGTACCTTTGCCAAAGGGTAGGAAAGCTTTACCATGTAAATGGGTATATAAGCTGAAATTCACATCAGATAATGCTTCTCCAAAGTATAAAGCATGACTTGTTGCAAAGGTTTATAATCAACAACATGGTGTTGATTTCAAGGAAATCTTCTCTCCAGTGGTCAAGATGACTACCCTGCACATGTTGCTTGGATTCGTTGCAATGGACGACTTAGAGCTAGTCCAAATGGATGTGAAAATTGCTTTGTTCCATGGAGATCTTACAGATGAGATCTATGTGGAACAACCAGAGGGTTATGTAGTTCCTGGCAAGGAAAGTTTAGTTTGTAAGCTTAAGAAGAGCTTGTATGGACTTAAACAGTCCCCTAGACAATGGTACCAAAAGTTTGATGCTTTTATGAAGTCTCAAGGCTATTCTGGAAGTAATGAGGATCATTGTGTCTACACAAAGAGATGCTCAGATGGCAGCTTGATATGCTTGATACTTTATGTCCATGATATGTTGATTGCTGGGAAGTCCTCTTATGATTTGTCAATTCTCAAAAAGAAGTTGAGTTAGACATTTGATATGAAGGATTTGGGGGATGCCAAACATATTCTTGGCATGTGCATTACTTGTGATAGGAGTAAAAGATGCATATACTTGTCTCAAAGTGAGTACATATCCAAAGTACTTCATAGGTTCAATATGCAGGGTGGAAAGGCATTGACTACACCTCTTGAGCAAGGATGATTGGCCAAAATCAGATGAGGAAAAGGAATTCATGACCAAAATTCCCTATCAGTCTTCTGTTGGTAGTTGCATATATGTTATGGTAGCTACGAGACCAGACATTGCATTTGTAGTGGGAGTTGTGAGCAGATATATGTCTAATCCTAGAGAGAAACATTGGGAAGTGGTCAATATGATTTTAAGATATCTAGGTGGCACTAAGGACAAGTGTCTATGCTTAGGTAGAGGGAAAGCATCCATTATTGGTTACACAGATTCTGACTATGTTGGTTGTGTAGACAATCGTAAGTCTACATCAGGGTACATTTTTCATTTTGTTGGAGGTGCTATCTCTTGGAGATCTTGTCTTCAAGAATGTAGAGCTGTTTCCACCACAGAAGCAGAGTATGTTGGAGCAAGTGAGGCATGTAAGGAAGCATTGAGGCTTTCTCATCTTGCTTGTGATATAGATTTACCTCAGCATGTCCCTCATTTTCTCAGTGATAGTCAGAGTGCCATTTTTTTGGCTAAGAATCTGGTCTATCATGCAAAGACCAAGAACATTGATATCACTTCATTCGAGATTGCTTAGCCACTGAGCGCATTATTCTTGAGAAGGTTCACACTCGAGATAATGTTGCAGATGGTTTGACTAAAGCTGTATCAAAGGATAACTTTCCACACTATTGTCACTTGATGGGGGTTACTTGATTCCTAATCTTACACAGTCACTTGTATATTGTGTAACATGCCTAGGTGCCCATAGTTACATTGTCCATACTGGCCTTTAGTGGGAGATTTTTATTGTTAGTGTCCATTTGAAAGGCCAAATGGCCACTGGACACTTCTTTGTATATGTTCTTTAATAAAACATATAGTGGCCTGGTTAGTCACAGACTCTAAGTTTGACTGCATTTGTAAGACCTAAGAAGTCTGTCTTCATGCTCCCTGTATACTGTGTTTTTCTTCGCATTCTGCAGCTTCAGCACATAGCACTGTGTGCGGCCTTAGGAGCTCAATTTTCTACTCCGAGGATATCATCGTGGAGCTCTCGAGAAGGAGAGTGCATTGTGGTGCATTGTCATCGAAATACTTCATTCTCTAAAAAAGGAAGTTATATACGAGTAACATCTTAGATTGTGGATGATTGTTGCATGTTTAAAAGTATGCCTAAAAATGTCCATTTAGTTTCATATTGTTCATTCATTGTATCTAACATCTAAGGTTTTGGATGATTGTTGCAGCTTTAAAACTAACTAAGAACCAGCTACTTAGTAATAGGTTACTAGTAACAAGTTATTTAGTAATAGCAAATTACAAATGATTATCCCAAAACCAGCTACTTAGTAATAGCTAATTAGTAACAAGCTACTTAGTAATAGCTAATTAGTAACAAGCTAATTAGCAATAGCTAATTACAAACAGCTTACCAAGAACTAGCTACTTAGTAAAAGCTAATTAGTAAGAAGCTAATTAGTAATAGCTAATTACAAACAACTAATCAATAATTGGCTACTTAGTAATAGCTAATTACTAACAAGCTAATTAGTAACAAGCTGCTTAGTAATAGCTCATTAGTAATATCTAATTACAAATAGCTAACCAAGAACCAACTACTTAGAAATAGCTAATTACTAACAAGCTAATTGGTAATAGCTAATAAGTAACAAGCTAATGAGCAACAAGCTAATTATTAACAAAGTAATTAATAACAAGCTACTTAGTAATAGCTAATTAGTAATATCTAATTACAAACAGGTAACCAAGAACCAACTACTTAGTAATATCTAATTACTAATAAGCTAATTAGTAACAAGCTAATGAGTAACAAGCTAATTAGTAACAAGGTAATTAATAACAAGCTAATTAGTAATAGATAATTAGTAACAAGCTAATTAGTAATAGCTAATTACAAACAGCTAACCAAGAATCAACTACTTAGTAATAGCCAATTACTAATAAGCTAATTAGTAATAGCTAATTAGTAACAAGCTAATGAGTAACAAGCTAATTAGTAATAGATAATTAGTAACAAGCTAATGAGTAATAGCTAATTACAAACAGCTAACCAAGAACAAGCTACTTAGTAATAGCTACTTACTAACAAGCTAATTAGTAACAAGCTAATGAGTAAGAAGCTAATTAGTAGCAAGCTAAATGATAACAAGCTATCTAGTAAGAACTAATTAGTAACAAGCTAATTAGTAATAGCTAATTACAAACAGCTAACCAAGAACCAGCTACTTAGTAATAACTAATTACTAACAAGCTAATTAGTAATAGCTTATTAAAAACAGCTAACCAAGAACCAGCTACAAGGTAATATCTGATTAATAACAAGTTAATTAGTAATAGCTTATTATAAATAGCTAACCAAGAACCAACTACTTAGTAATAACTACTTGCTAACAAGCTAATTAGTAATAGCTAGTTACTGAGAACTAACTAAGAACTAGCTACTTAGTAATAGCTAAATACAAATAGCTAATCAAGAACCAGCTACTTACTAATAGCTAATTACTAACAAGCTAATTAGTAATAGCTAATTATTAAGAACTAATTAGTAACAATCTAACACCTTGTAATAACTAACCACAAACTACTTAGTAATACCAAACTCATAAGCAGCTAATTAATGAGTACTAATAACCACTTGTTTGGGTAATGTAAATGGAGGTATTTATACACTTCAAACAATTGCATTCAATGATAAATATCCAGCTTCGAAAGTTTGAATCATTCAAGCCATATTTTGTTAAGAGATTGAAAGAGACATTCACATGTTGCTGCATTTATCACGTTCAAATGTCAGTTCTCAAGTGGAAATTCTTCCACCTCTATGGAATCCTTACAAAATCTATAGAAGATTTTTTGAAGATAGAGATTAAGGAGAAGATATCATGTATGACTCGTCTTTTAGATAATCCACAGAAGACATTCCTAACACATGATATATGTCTTTGAAGATCTTTATGTGTTCTAGATAAAACGAAGACAAAGAAACTCCTTTTTGGTTTAATACAAAAGATTCATATTGCATAGAATAGTTGACTACTGTCTTTGCTCTTAGGATATATTTGAATTCGATATATGTAGATCCATCATAGTGTTCCCTCACAAATTTTTGTTTCGGAGAAGGGAGAATCCTTCTGTCATTGACATGTTAAAAAATAGAACAAGCATCAAATCTTTGTATTTTTTCAAATTCAAGGGTGCTTCTAATTTTTTATGGGATTTCCTTTCTCTAAGGTAGATACTTGTAAGATCGTTTTAGCCATTCTCTTCTAATATAGAAAATTCAAACTTACATCCCTAGTAAAAATTTCTTTTTTGCATGGTATGTGTGAAGAAATTTTCTTGAATAATTCAAAGGTCAGTACTCTCACATTTTCTTGTGCAAGTAGGTTCTTTTTGAGACTCCATGGGTTCTATGATTTCAAAGATGGTTGCAAAGTTTAGAACTTCCCTATCCAGATGACATCTAGGATTCAAGATGGTTTCCTAAAGGCAGGTGGTTGTTGCAAACTATGACTCAATATTTTCCCTAGGGAAATCGTTTTATCATTGCTTATATTAAAAAAAAAATATTTACACTCAAAAAATAAGTATATAAATATAATAAACATACACAACACTTATACAAATCCAAACTTGATGCACATAAACTAGATACAACATATAATTGAACAAGGCCTCATACTATGAGATTACAAGTTGAATTTTGGTGCAAATAACAAGCCTTAGAGCTTTGCTAAGCTTCATGGACTACTCTCATAAGTCATTCCATTTAAACATGTTCATGAGAACACATGTTTCTAAAACCTCTAAGAGTAAATCTTGTCTATTTACCTTGATTATTTGTAATAGCTAAAAGTGCCAAGGAATCTGGTGATGATGGGAAGCTGATTCCACTATATCTTTTATTCAAATCATCCTTAAACCTTAGACCACCTTTAGTTGGATGACTTACCAATTTCAAATTTAGATTTATGTATAAATACACCTGACTTGGTTAGGGAATATCACACTATTCTACAGAGATTGAACTACATTCTTTAGCAATTTGAAATTCAGATTTTTGTATAAATACACCTGATTCTTGGTCAGGGAATATCACACCTATTCTAGAGAGATTGAGCTCACTTCATGAAGGAGTAGACCTCTACATTTCCCATGTATCATATGTTCAATATCGTACACATCTTTGATCATTACTTTGAGTAAGTCACTCTCATTCTATTGATCCAATACACTCATGTACACTGTGAACTTGTTTTGTCTATTTCTCTTTGCATGAGTATCTAATTGTTTTACTTTCCCTTAAGTTTTATGATCATTGGGTCATTAGATCACAAGATATGAATCATTGAAGCTCACTATGTCTATACATCATCTTGCTCTTGAAAAAGTCCAGTGAGCCCCCCAAACTTGTTAGATTCATTGCTCTTTGTATGGTGAAGCTAAATTCATCACATATCTTTCTTTAGTTAGCTATAAACTTCAATCATATTTTTGCAAAAGCTCATTAGTCAATATGTACGAATTTCAGAGCTCTAACAATATTTCTATGAACTTCACTTCCCAAAATACAAGGTTTCTTCATTTCTTGCAAAGTGGAAGTTATATGTCTTGATGCAAACATTTGAAAATGATGATCCAAAGGAGATGATGGTTCTTTCTTCATATTTGGGAAGGTAAAGAAGTATATTAAACATTCACAGAGTTACATTGGATGATGTAGAGCAGGTTTGTTGCAAAAAAAAATCATCTTTGCATATTTCCCATCACCTCTTCATAGTGGTATCAAAGCAACTAAGCACCATGGGCGATGGATTCCCCTCATCCATTGATATAATAGATCAATGAAATTATTCAGAAAGGTCACTCAGAATGGAAGATTATCTACAAGGAAGAAATCTCTATGGTTACATTTCAAGAGATTTGATGATCCCAATACTTAGAAGCAAGGGCCAACCAACACATGAAGAACAAGAAAGGTTGAATGCATGGTGCTCAAAGGATGTCCTTGCAAGGTCATACACTCTTAAATCTATCTCTGATTTTTTCACCTCCACATATAAGGAATTGCAAAAATTCACAAGAAATATGGAATGTTCTTGAAGAATTCTTCTCATCAAACACCAAGGTTAGGAGGAATAAATTATGGATGGAGTTCTCAACACTTGAAAAGATGCCCAAGGAAAGTGTGGCTAATTTTTTCACCAAGATGAAGGACCTTCCATATCAACTTGGAGGCATTGGAGAAGTCAATGATGAAGAAAAAGTTATAAGGCAAGTAATCAATGGTATGAAGGCTGATGAAAAACGAGAAGCCTTCATCACAACTATGGACTCTACATGGACATGCAAGTTCCTCATTTCAACACCCTTATGGGATAATTGTTCACACATGAGGCAAAGATTATGAAGAATTGAGACAACCCAAATATAATCAATCCTCTACTCTCTATACATATAAAGATACAGGCGAGGATAGCAAAGGTAAGGGAAAGAAGTCTATCAAGTTTGAATTTAGATTCAAACTTAGAAGAACGTCTTATAAAAGACATTGTAAGAATCTCGTGACTGTGTGGCCTCATTTGAGAGCTCTCTCCTTGATGATTTGTAAAAGTTGAGTGGTTCACACCATAGCTCACTTAGTCCATCATCATTGAGCATCATTACAATGCCAATGAACTTGTACAATAATGTTTTATTATACATATAGTTCATTGAACATCTTTGTCTATTTCTCTACTATGCACTCAGAATAGTCAACTTTCTCTAGCTATATCTCAGTGACTTCTCAACCATTTATCATAATCTTTGGCTTCTTGGAACAAACTTGAAGTCTTCTTTGTGCTGTCAGAATCTCAAGGCATTTGGTTCAGCCATCTTGGAGAAATTGTCTTCGAAGTGTTCACTGGTCATCTACTGGTTAGTCCCTAAAAAAATCAGGGGTAATCTTTGGATTGCTAAACTTATTTCTCAGAGCATAGATTATCATTTTGGATGATTCCACCTGCAATAATTATCTATCTAAGCTAATTGAATTTCCTCAAAAGGAATTTTATCAATTGTTACCATACTGTGAGCTCTGAGCAAAAGAACTAGCTAGTGTATGGACTAAGATAGCAAGCTTTGTGACACTAGCTATTCATGCAGTAGTCTATTTTGATTCAATTGTTTCAAGCATCAACTCCAAAGTACATCGGTACTTTCTTGGTGTGATTTGCAAGCTAAATGGGCCTACTATATAACTTTGAAGTGTATTAGGGCAGGTACAAAGTAGGTTTTAGCAGTACCACCTCACTTCCTTGAGGTATCCATCCATCTCTTCCAACAACTATTAGAATTTATTTCACTAATATAGGATGAGTATATGATGAGAAATTATATTACAAAGTTGGGGGTGTAATCCCAATGTTTTAGGAAGATGAGAATGAGCAAACATAGGTTTCTTGCAGAGAAGTTCTCTCACAACTTAATGAACTAAATGATATGAAAATGGATATCTGAAAAGTAGACAAACCATGCTACCTATTCCAAGTTGCACCACATCAAACGGCTGAGCATACGCAGAGAACTCAAAAGATCAAAATTGTTGAAATGAAACTTTGCAACAGGCAACAATACACAAAGAATGGCTTGCATTGAATAAAACAAATGTATATAATTATGAAAGTATGATACAAGGGAGGTGATGTAGTCTTACTCATACATATGTGGGATTAGTTTAGCCACAATCTTCAAGCTCAATAAATCCTTCATCTCTACTATACACATGACTAAAATGATGTAGTTTTAAATTCATGAAGTCATTTTTGAATTTTGAATCTACCACCTAAGTGTTCCTACTCTTTTGTAGTGATTGATTTGATTCTAACCACTTAGGTAGTTTTTGTTGGTGTAAATTACAAGCCTACACATTTGGCTCAAAGGATGCATTGAAGTTTATACATACATGAAGCATAGGAACATATGCTAGTGGTTAATTACCACTTTACCTCATTGTAAAAGTCAAATTGACTTGGAATCTATTGTAATCACCTACCGAAAGGATTTGTGGAAAATTAGTTGTTTGATTGAAAGAATATCTCCAAGCATTTAGGAGCTTGATCATAGGGGGCCAAAAGTTTGAATTTGAATTCAAATGTTTACCCATCTCTTATAAAAAGTGGACATGAAAAGTCGCGAGATATAGAGAGCACTCCCGAGCCTAGAATTATTGATTTTTGAGTATGTGTGAGGTCTACACTCTAGCCCATACCTCTCTACACCATTTGGCAATGATATTCATGCCAATGGAGTTGTATACAAATGTTCATTAATACATACATTCACATTGTCCATCTCTGAGTTCTCTGTTAGTCTATTCAAAAGTCTGTCAACTTGTCAAGGACATAGCTCGATCAATTCTTCACCAAATTCAGTGATTCAAATCTTCTTGGATTCAGCTTGAAGCAATATACATGCTATCAAAGTTTGAAGACATTCTATTCAGCCATTGTGGAGAAATCTGCATCGAGGTGATCTCTGTTCATTTTCTGCTATAGTCCTAAAAAGTCGAGGGTATAGCTTAACATGCTAAATTGCTTTCTCTTAGCATAGTTTATTATTTTACATCATTCCACTTGGAATAGGTAGCTTACTACGCTAATTAGATACCCCTAAAATGAATTTTTTCAATTCCTACGGTGCTCGTCATACTGAGCAAAATACCCAGTAGGTGTCAAGACATAAATAGAAGGTTTTCTTGAGTTTGTGACTTCCAAAGTTATCTGTTTTGATTCAATCATTACACACATCATTTCCAAAGTACATAGGACATTTTATGGTATCATTGGAAAGCTAAGGAGGTCTAGGTATCAACTCTGAATCAAAAGAGGGCTGGTACAAAGCAGGCTTAGCAGTACCTACTCAGTCTCTTGGTGCATCCATCCATCTTTCCCAACAGTGGTATCAGAGCAAACTAAGGTAAAATGGGAGATGGTTTTCCTTCATTCATTGATAAATTGGACAGGAGCAACTATCAAGCATGGTCTCTAAGGTTGAAGACCTACCTACAAGGAAGGAGTCTCTATGGATTTATCTCAAGAGATGAGGAATTTCCCTCATTCAAAACAAGATGATTACCAACCAAGGAAGAACATGAAAGGCTCAACACATGGTGTGCTAAGGATGCATTGGCAAGGTCTTATCTACTCAACTCTATATCTGATTTTCTTTCGCCACATATTAAAAATTGTAAGACATCCCAAGAGACCTGGGAAACCTTGTCATCATATTTTTCCTCCAACACAAGGCTAGGAAAAATCAGTTGTGGATTGAATTCACAACATTAAGGAAGCAACCTAAGCAAGCTGTTTCAGAATTTGTGACCAAGATTAAACATGTAGCAGATCAGTTAGCAAGCATAGGAGAAGAGATTAAAGAAGAACAAATTGTAAGGCAAGTGATCAATGGGATCAAGGCTGATGACAAATGGGAAAGCTTCACCACAACTATGGATCTTTACATGGACATGCACACTCCAGATCTTACAACTCTCATGGGACAATTGTTTACTCATGAAGCAAAGCTCAACAAAAATGGAGATACATCCAGAGGTAATAACTCTTCTGCCCTATATACTGATAAGAAGTCTAAAGATAAAGGCAAAAGCAAGAAGGTGGAAGATGAAGGTTCTACCTCCCAAGCCAACTATGCAGGGAGAGGTAGATCATCAAGAGGAAGGGGCAGAGTAGGTAAGCCAGGTAGGGGGAGATCTTATAACTCCTCACCATGCAACATTTGTGGTCTATCAAAATCATACTACAGATGAGTGTTTCAGGAATTACAAGAATCAGAGAGGAAGAGGATATCAAAGAGGTGGATACTCATAGTCAAGAGGTAGATTCAACCATCACCAAGGCTATAACAATAACTACAACAACAACTACAAAAATAATTATAATGGAAACTACCAAGGAGGATTCAAATCCAGGAAGGATTACAACAACTACACAGAGGAGCAGGATGACTCTCTTCTAATCATGAACATGACTTCAAAATCAGGTACAAATGATGACCACCTATTCTACATTGACTCAGGATGTTCAAGTCATGTGGCTGGCAATGTAGCATTACTCTCTGATCTTGAGGAACCAGAAGGTAAATATCAAGTCCAAACATGTGATGACACAAAGCATTCTGTAGTTAAAGTTGGAAATGTTAAGACTTGTGATGGAAATCAGAATTTGTTGAGCAGGGTACTCTATGTACCAACCATTACCAAAAATTTGATGAGTGTTGATCAGATTGTGGAGAAAGGTTTGCAGGTCAGATTCAAACAATATGGAGCATATGTGGAGGATCCAAGACATGGGTTCAAGAGGATTGCTAAAGGAGGAAAATCAGGTAGACTTTTCACTTTTGAGTTAGAAGATACAAAGAACATTGCACTATACAGTTACAAAGATCAGACACTTTCAGAGCTTGAGATTTGGCACAAAAGGTTAGGGCACATAGGAGAAAGAACCTTGAAACAAATGTGCAGGGACCAATGTGTGCTTGGGATACCTAATGTATCCAAGCAACATATGATTTATAAGTGTGGTGCTTGTCAATTTGGGAAGTCTCACATGTTACCCTTCTCAAGGAAAGGATACATGCATGAAGACTACCTAGAGCTTGTCGACACAGATGTATGGGGACCAAGCAAAGATCCCTCAGTCTGAGGTTCAAGGTACTATGTATCTTTCATTGATGATTATAGCAGATGGACTGTATTGTACTTTATGAAGCACAAGGATGAGGTAGTTAATTTCTTTAAAAAATATCTTGCATTAGTTGAAAACCAGACAGGAAGGAATTTGAAAAGGCTAAGGTCAGATGGAGGAGGTGAGTACTTCTCCAATGAATTTGAAAACTTCTTGTAGGACAGAGGCATCAAAAGAGAGATAACCACAAGGTATTCTCCTGAACAGAATGGGGTAGTTGAGAGAAGAAATAGATTAATTGTTGAGACAGCTAGATCTATGCTTAATGAGAAAAGGTTACCTAACTATCTATGGGCAGAGAGTGTTTCCACTGCCACTTACCTCATAAACAGGTTACCATCTAAGTCTCTTGATGGCATGACACCCTATGAAGCATGGCATGGTAAGAGACCCTCACTTGACAATTGCAAAATATTTGGATGTGTAGCATATGTACACATTCCTTCTCAGATAAGAGGTAAGCTAGACCCAAAGGCTGAAAAATGCATCTTTATTGGGTATGATTTAAACCAAAAAGGTTACAGGTTTTATAATCCCATCAATAAGGGGTTCATGGTAAGCAGAGATGTTTTCTTTGATGAAAATGATTCTTGGAATGAGAATGAATGTAGGATGGTCAAGTTACCCTATGATTTAGAAGAGGAATTTCCAATTCTTACAAAGGAGGAACCTACTCAGAATGAAGCCTCAAGTTCAGATGATGAAGATACTATCAACCTTGAAGAATTCAAAGCATGGAAGTCCAAAGGCAAAATGAAGATGAAGAAGCTTGAAGACATACCTGAATCTTCAATTCAACCATTTAGAAGATCACAAAGAGAAAGCAAGAAACCTATCAGATATGGGTATGATACATCTCTTGTTACTAAACATTCTGTTTATCTTGCCAAAGATTTGTCAAATGAAGAACCAGGGTCATATGAAGAAGCAATAACCAAATCAGAATAGAAAGAAACTATGGATGAGGAGATTGAAGCACTCAAGGAGAGTGACACATGGGAGTTAGTACCTAAGAAGGACTCAATGAAGGTAATAGGATCCAGATGGATCTATAAGCTTAAAAGAAATTCTGATGGCACAATTAATAGGTACAAAGCCAAATTGGTAGCCAAGGGTTTTGCACAAACCCAAGGCATTGACTATGAGGAGACATTCTCTCCTGTGGCCAAGATGCCAACCATGAGAGTGTTGGTAAGTGTGGTTGCATCAAAAAATTGGAATATGTACCAATTGGATGTCAAGAATGCTTTCTTGAATGGATGGATTTCCGAGGAGGTATATATGTCACAACCTTCTGGCTATGAGGACCCTAAGAAGGTAACATATGTTTGCAAATTGAAAAAGGCTTTATATGGATTGAAGCAGGCACCTAGGGCATGGAATTACAGGTTAACTACATATCTCCAAGATCAAGGATTTGTCATGAGCAAGGCAGATACTTCTATGTTCATCAAGAGAAGTAATTCAGAGGTAATATACCTTTGTGTTTATGTTGATGATATCATCATTACAGGTAATGATGTCAATGGAATCAGATATATCAAAAGTCAAATGATGAAGGAGTTCAAGATCAATGATCTTGGTCTATTGAAGTATTTTTTGGGACTTGAATTAGTCTACACTAATTCAGAGATATACATCACTCACAAAAAGTATATACAGGACATGTTGAAGAAGTTTCACTTGCAGGATGTGAAAGTAGCAAGCACTCCAATGGAGGTAAACCTAAAACTAAGTGCCCATGAAGGTGATGAAGTCAATGACATTATAGGCTATCAAAGTATGGTGGGTAGCTTGAACTATGCTACCTTAACAAGGATAGATATTGCATATGGAGTTAGTGTGCTAAGTCAATTTATGCACAAGCCAAGGATACCTCACTTAGAGGCTGCCAAGAGAATCCTGAAGTATCTCAAGGGAACACAGAACCATGGTTTGTATTTTCCTTACACTTTAGATATTGATATCAAAATTTATTCATATGTAGATTGGGCAGGATGCAAGGATGATAGGAGGAGCACTTCAGGATATATTTCTTTTGCAGGTGACAAACCAATTTCATGGTCTTCAAAGAAGCAACCTACTATTGCTTTGTGTTCTACAGAGGCAGAGTATAGAGGGCTGGCTAATGCCACACAAGAAGCAATATGGATTAAGCTTTTGTATACAGAATTGGGATTATACACTAGGTCACCAATTATCTTTGGAGATAATACAAGTTCTCTTCACCTTGCAGCTAATCCTATTTATCATGCTAAGACCAAACACATAGAGGTCCATTACCATTATGTGAGAGAGAAATTGATAAGCAAGGATATTCAACTAACCTATGTATCAACCAACACGCAATGTGCAGATTTGTTGACTAAAGCTTTGGATGGAACCAAACTTTTCAGGTTCAAATCCACGATTGGATTGCAGGATATACTTGAAGATTGAAGATGAACACTGAAGCCAAAATGTTTGGCTTGAGGGGGAGCTGTTGGTGTAAATTACAAGCCTACACATTTGGCTCAAAGGATGCATTGAAGTTTATACATACATGAAGAAGCATAGGAACATATGCTAGTGGTTAATTACCACTTTACCTCATTGTAAAAGTCAAATTGACTTGGAATCTCTTGTAATCACCTACCAGAAGGATTCGTGGAAAATTAGTTGTTTGATTGAAAGAATATCTCCAAGCATTTAGGAGCTTGATCATATGGAGCCAAAAGTTTGAATTTGAATTCAAATTTTTACCCATCTCTTATAAAAAGTGGACATGAAAAGTCTTGAGATATAGAGAGCACTCTTGAGCTTAGCATTACTGATTTTTGAGTATGTGTGAGGTCTACACTCTAGCCCACACCTCTCTACACCATTTGGCAATGATATTCATGCCAATGGATTTGTATACAAATGATAATTAATACATACATTCACATTCTCCATCTCTGAGTTCTCTGTTAGTCTATTCAAAAGTCTGTCAACTTGTCAAGGACATATCTCGGTCAATTCTTCACCCAATTCAGTTTCAAAGCTTTTTGGATTCAGCTTGAAGTAATGCTGGCAAAGTTTGAAGACATTCTATTCAGCCATTTTGAAGAAATCTGCGTCGAGGTGATCTCTGGTCATTTTTTGCTACAGTCCTAAAAAGTCGGGGGTATAGCTTAACATGCTAAATTGATTTCTCTTAGCATAGTTTATTATTTTACATCATTGCACTTGGAATAGGTAGCTTACTAAGCTAATTAGATACCCCTAGAAGGAAGTTTTTCAATTCCTACTGTGCGGGTCATACTGAGCAAAATACCCAGCAGGTGTCAAGACATGAATAGAAGGTTTTCTTGAGTTTGTGACTTCCAAAGTTATCTTTTTTGATTCAATCATTACACACATCATTTCCAAAGTACATAGGACATTTTGGTATAATTGGAAAGCTAAGGAGGTCTAGGTATCAACTCTAAAGCAAAAGAGGGCTGGTACAAAGCAGGCTTAGCAGTACCTACTCAGTCTCTTGGTGCATCCATCCATCTTTCCCAATAGTTGTGACATACAACTCGTAATACGTGATTCCTTCAGCCAATCTATTTTACTTTTATATCAAGAGTTAAACTCTATGCGTTTACAAGAGGTGTTTACATATGCTCTGTGAGCGATCAGAACTTATGTGAGATAAACCTTTGATATTTGGTGAAGCATCAAGGCTTGCCAAATGTACCAACAAAAATGAGGATATATGTGATAAGTTTTCCTTATATAAGTGTTGAAGGTCGGTTTTCAAGGGTGGTTACAAATTGATGATATCATCGATGATGTTAGTAATTCAAAAAACAATCTCAGATGTCAAAATCAAGAAAGTAGATAGCCAATCTTAGGGTTTTGAAAGCTCTAGACATGTTGGTAATATTAGTTTCTCCCAAATCTTAACCAATCATGAGATATAGAAGCTCACATGAAGTCTAAGCTTTAGGATGGTTTTGTTTGTGTCCATGATATCACCTCCCCTCATGAGATGAGTTCCATAAGGATCTACCATGTCTTCTAGCTTGGGCCTCATTGGAGTCTTCTTGGAGTTCACAAACCTTGATCTCGAATTCTTCATAATCCTCAATCTTGATAAGATGTGAAGAGCTAGGTATCCCTCCCCTCAATGGAAAATTCAAATATGGTTCGAGCATGGATTTATGGAAAATTGGATGTTTTGTCATAATGCTTGGTAATTGGAGCTTGAAGATGATTTGATTATCAAAATCTTCAATAGAAGCCTCATGAAAACTAGAAAAGTGAGAGTTGGCATTACAAAGGGAAGGGGAGGTGTGCAAGGGGATTGCATATGGCACTCACCTAACTGTGATTGGAGTGGATCGGGTTCATAGAAAACATGTTGAATGGTATCACCATTTGCTTTCGATCCATTGGGCATGGAAAATTTATTGCAGGTAGTGATATAGTCCTTCAGTTGTAGTCAGAAGAGACAAATAATAGCACTTTCCTCACCAAATAGTAACCAAGAAGCTCCTGGAAATTAGAGTGCATGAAATTAGTGGATATAGACAAATGACAATTGAATATGGATAATTGACAAGCGGAATCCAATAGACAAATGAAAATTGAATCTAAATGTTCCCCAATAATTTGCAATCCTCAAATTCTTCTCCTTTAGATACCTTTGCTTCTCAATTTTCTTCTTTTCCATACCATGGTAAAAAAGAAATCTTTATGGATCATTCACTAGACTCTACGAGAGACTTCTCCCTCCATACGTTTTCTCTTCCATGATGGATATGTGGATGTTCACTAGTCCCCATGAGGCTATGTCACACTTCCTTTCTTTTCTTCTCATGTGTGAGCGATTGTCCTTTTCTGAACTCTTAGAATGGAAAAATGCACGCATAAGAGACCCCGGGATGCATATTGGTTTGCGTGTGCGTGCTCTTTATGCGCACGAGTACTCACCATCTTTCAAGCTCTTGAAGGAGAAAGAGATGCGCAAAAGATGCCTCAACATATGTGCAATCACATGTTTCCTTATGCACACATATTTTCTTTTAATGGAGGTTCTCCAAAGAACTACTCTTGAACTTTAACTTTGAAAGTACAACTCTACAAGTGAATGGGCATAGTACTCATGGGACACTTCATATTCCACAAAGTAGGGGTAAGACAAGATTACAACTAGTTTTAATTGATCTAAGCCATTATATATCCACGCAGAGGGTTGAACACAAGACCTCCAGCTCAAGAGGCCAATGCCAAACCAAGCCACCTAAAGAGTGCACATGTAAATTTTCTTGAAATAAGCAATGAATATTGATTGAAATTGAAGATACTGTTACACTTATGTGTTCCTCCAGTACCTTTGATGTGAACCTTTCCCTATACATGGGAAATTTTTACTCCAGTGCTAGATAAAGGTTTTTTCCCCATGTTACCACATACTTGATACTCTCATATGTGGTGGTACTTTGTACTTAGGGATATTATTCAGCTCTTACTTTGGTTCAGTTCATCCTCAATAGAGAGAGCTATTCCAACAATCCGTCTTCTCTGTATGTCTTACTGCATTTGTGCTCCTTGTGTGTGCTTCTTATGTGTCTCTCGCACTTCTACACACACCCAATAGTGGTATCAGAGCAGGTTCAACTCCTTCTCAAGTTTCAGTTTTTCACATCATGGTGCATGTGCACTTTTAACAATGCAAATTGACTTTGGAGCATAGAAGAGCGATTTTTAGTAGCCAAGAAATAGTTCCATCAAGTGGCTAGGGCTTTTACCCCCATTTTGAAGCCATTCGTGCAGTCAAAATTGCCATCCGAGTAATGGTTTGTGAGCTGAAATTTCAGCATTCATTTCAGCTTTCATCGAAGTAAAGGTTTTGTCACATTCATGTTCCTTAGTAAAATGGAGGCAGCAATGACATGTTTGGCATGCTTCAAGCTGAAAACAAGCTTGATGGGACCAACTATCAGATGTGGTCTTACATGATGAAGCATGTTCCTCTGTCAAAACAACTTTAGAACACAGTGGCAGATGTAGATCGAAGACCCGCAGGTTCTTCTACTTCATAGTCTACCATCACTGATGGAGCTTCTTCTTCAAGTACAGTGGTTTCTCCTTCTCCATCTACATAGGAGCAGCTTAGATGGGATGGAAAAGATGCTCAAGCTCATGCATTGATTGCACTTTTTGTGAAGAGTCATATAGTTCCACACATTTGGTCATGTTCTACATCAACACAGGCATGGGATATTCTTGCTTCTTTGTATGCCGTGCATAATGAAGCATGTGTTTCCTCTTGAGGAATCAACTTGAGGATGTATGTATGGCTAAAAATGATTCAATGGATGTGTATGTGACATGCATCAATGACTTGAAAGAGCAATTGGCAAACATAGATGAGATTATTTCGGATGCATCACTCATTTCTACATTGTTGAAAGGATTACCGAAATCTTTTCAAAACTTTTCCACTACACTCTATTTGGTTGCAAAAGGGAACCCTAGTATGTATGCATTTGATGCGGTTGTGTCTATTCTTTTAGAAGAAGAGCAATCTAGAGTGAATAGGGGTGGTTTGATTGAGGGAATGCAAGCACTTGCTATCTCACAAAAGGGGAAAAGCAAGTGTGGTTTAGCTTTGGGTTCATCAAAATCAAAGCCTCAAGCTTCCTCTTCCACTCATTCCTCTAATGATGCTGACTTGCAAAAGAAGAAGAGATGCAAATATTGCTGAAAGGCTAATATACTATTAATGAGTATAGAAAGCTTGCTAAACGCAATGAAAAGAAGAAGGAATCCGGCATGCCTATTACTGAAAATTCATCAAATGCAAAAAATGATGAAGCTAACATGGCTCAAGATTATTGGGCATGTGTTGTAACCTATCATTATGATGCATCTTTGCATTCTAAATGTATGGTTGTGAGTGAGGCTGATTCGGATTGGTTCTTTGATAGTGGTGCTTGAAAGCACATAACATCATGCAAAAGATTTTTTGCATCTTTGAAAGATGCACCCAAGGGAGGACATGTGATGTGTTCAAACAATGCCTCTTATCCTATCATAGAAGTAGGAGAAATTGAGCTTACAGGTGCAAACTGAGGTGTCAGTTCCGTTGATTGCCAAAGCTTGACTTCATGTACACTTTGTTGATGATAAGTGTATGGTTCATGATCTCAGCAATGGTGATGTTATCATGATGTCCGATACATTATGTAATGGTTTATATCACATGGATACATACAAGAGGGCTGCCCCAAATGCCTTGGTTTCTCATACTTCTTCCATGGCTAAAATGGAGCTTTGGTGTGCTCGTTTTGGTCACTTGAACTTCAACAGTTTGCTTTACTTGCAAAAGAAGGACATGGTTATTGGTTTGCCTACACTTGAGTCCATTGAAAAGCATTCATGTGAAGCTTGCATTCTTGGAAAAATGCATCGTGCTTCTTTTCCAAAAGATAGCCATACATACACTACAAGAAAGTTGTAGCTTGTTCATAGTGATGTGTGTGGTCCCATCAAGACTCCATCTTTTGGGAACCATGTATATTTTGTTACCTTCATTGATGATGCTACTTGCCATACATGGATGTATCCTATGAAGGCAAAGAATGAGGTATTTTCTTGCTTCAAATCATTTTTAGCTATGACGGAAAAATTTTCTTCACAAAGTTGTTGACTCTACACACGTATCATGGTGGTGAATACATGTCACATGATTTTAATGCTTTTCTTCGTGAAAGAGGTATTTCGTACCAATGTATGATGCCATATACACTTGATCAAAATGGTGTTGCTGAGCGTAAAAATATAATACTTCTTGAAATGGCATGATGTATGGTTAAAGGAAAGCATCTTCTTGATAAGTTTTGGATAGAAGTGATCATGTGTGCAAACTATGTGTTGAATCACTACCCTACAAAAGCATTGAGATTCATCACTTGTTATGAGGCTTGGAATGGTCATAAGCTTATGGTTAGTCATATGCATGTGTTTGGTTATTTGGCATATGCTCTTGTGCCATCACAACAACATCACAAACTTGATGACAAGGCAAAGAAATGTATATTTGTTGGTTATAGTGCTAAAAGTAATGGATATCATTGATACCATCCATTGACGAACATATTTATTGTGTCTGTGAGTTGAGATGTGGTATTTACTGAAAATTCAATTTTCCCTCTACTTGAATTCCAAAAACATCCAACAGTTATCTCACAAGATGTGTTCAATACACTCATGCCTTTGTTAAAAAAATATGTACTTGACTATGGCCATGTAGACCAATCAACTGAGGCTCAAAGGGCTGAAAAATTCCAAGAAAATAGAGCTAAAAATGCAAAGAATTTCCAGCCAAACACGGCTAAAAGTTTTTAGCCAAAAAATATCAAAACTATTGGAAATTTCCAAACACATATGGTTGAACAGTTGTGTCAAAATATCGCTGAAAATGAGCATGAAATTCAGCCCACACATGATATACATGTTGATGATGTATTACATAATGAACACATCTCTATCAAGAGTTCACAAAGTATGCCAAAGTGGCTGAAACAAACTTTGCAGGACAACAAATTGACTGCACCTTTACTTGGTAGAACAAAATCAAGCTCTCACCATGCATCAACTAGTTTTGTAGATTATTCTCTTATTGCAATAGCATGTAATGAAGAGCCACTTACTTCTGAAGATGCATGTGACAATCCACAATGGATGAGTGCTATGCAATCAGAAATAGATTCCATACATAGGAATGGTACTTGGGAGTTATGTGAATTGCCAAAAGGAAAAAATGTCATTGGTACATAGTGGGTTTACAAGATTAAGAGAGAGTCTGATGGTAGCATTGATCGCTACAAAGCTAGATTGGTTGCAAAAGGATATGTGCAACAATATGACATTGACTATGAGGAAACGTTTGCACCTACTTCACATGTCTACCATTCTTACCGTGGTTCCATTGGCTGCCCATCGAGGTTGGAAAGTACATGAGTTGGATATAAAGACATCTTTCTTGAATGGTGATTTGGAAGAAGAAGTTTATGTGAGGCAACCTCCTAGATTTGCCATGAAATGGCAAGATCATATGGTTTGTTTCTTGCATAAAGCCTTGTATGGTCTCAAGCAAGCTCCACATGCATGGTATTTATGTTGATGACATACTCTTGACTGGGTCATGTGATGCAACACTTGACATTCTTATGGCTGATTTGCAGCATATTTTTGATGTCACTTATCTTGGTCTTTTGAGCTACTATCTTGGCATCTAGTTTGTATCCATTGAGGGGGGAATTGTTATGCGTCAGACAAAGTATGTTGAAAAACTACTTTAGCATTTTGACTTTGAGGATTGCAAGACAATTTCCACACTAGTTGAGATAGGATTGAGGTTCTCAGTTGAGGATTCCAGTGATGCATTTGACACTTCACTTTATCAACAAGCTATGGGATGTCTTATATATGCATGCAACACAAGGCCGTATATACAGTATGCAGTTTCCCAGCTGAGTTGATTCATGCATAGCCCTGGAACTAAGCATTGGCAAGTAGTCAAATGTGTGTTTAAATATTTTAGAGGCACTTTGAGCTTAGGTCTCTTTTATGGTAGAGATATTCAGCCATGCTTGCATGCTTTTACAAATAGCAATTGGGCTGGTTGTTATGATAATCACGTGTCCACTAGTGGTAGTTGCTTTTTCCTTGGAGACTCATGCATATCTTGGTTGAGTAAGAAGCAACCTACAGTGGTGACATTGAGTTGTGAGGCTGAGTGCAGGGCAGTTTTCACAACTACACTGGAGTGTATATGGTTGAGACACCCATTGATGGATCTTTGTTTGGAGATTGATGTTGCTATGCATACTCTCATTGATAGTCATAGTGCATTGGCTGTTGCACGAAACCTAGTGTTTCATGCACGAACCAAACATATTGAGGTGCAATATCACTATGTGAGAGAGCACCTTCATGCAGGAGATATTGATTTGGTATATGTGCCTACACAAGGTAATGTGGTAGACATAATCACCAAAGCTCTTTCATGAGAAAAGTTTGAATCTTTTTGCAAAGCTTTAGGTTTATTACCTTGTGGGGGCTAATCTATCACTCTCTGTATGTGTTCACATCATTCGCTCCAAGGGGGTTTGTTATACTTATGTGTTCTTCGAATAGCTTTGATGTGAAGCTTTTCCCTTTACATGGGCACTTTTTACTCTAGTGCTGGCTAGATGTTTTTTATCCATGTTACCACATACTTGATACTCTGATATGTGGAGGGTACTTTGTACTTAGGGATATTATTCAACTCTTACTTCAGTTCAGTTCATCGTTAATAGAGAGATCTATTCTAGTCTTCTTTGTGTGTCTTGCTACCTTTGTGCTCCTTGTGTGTGTCTCTCGCACTTCTACACACACCCAATAGATACTTCTAGAGCATGTTCTACATAATGGGAGTCAAACATGAAAAATAATACAAGATGAAGGATGTTCTAGTAAAATGGCTTCAGAATTTGCAGATATTTTTCTAAATGTGTTCATAGGTTTAACCTTTTTCCTTCTTCTTCCATGTAACTTAACGCAAAAGTTATAACAATAAAACTTACGGATTCATTGATGTGTTTAGGAAACCTATTGAACCTCCCATATTGAGAATCTAGAGATTGACATATAAATCCAAATTCTAATATCTCTTACATGTATGTGGTTCTTTCAAAATTTAAGTTCAATGGAAGAGTGGGCACTAACGATATATATATATATATATATATATAAATCCAAATTTTAATATCTCTTGCATGTATGTGGTTCTTTCAAAATTTAAGTTCAATGGAAGAGTGGGCACTAACGATATATATATATATATATATATATATATATATATATATATATATATATATATATATATATATGTGTGTGTGTATGTGTGCGTGTGTAGTCTCGATGCTTCTTCTTCCCATTTTTATATGACAGTGCTCATGCAAGTCAATAGTTGAATTCTAATTTGCATACGCTGTGTGGTTGCGTTGGGATCACTCAAAAATATAATTCAATGAGAAAGCCAAAGTTACAACGTTGGAGTTTGTAGAGCCCTCAGAACGACGCAAGGAGGAAATTCATGTGTTAGAACTCGCATTACGATCGAGAAATTATGACGCAATACAACTTTTGTAGGGCGAGGCACATATGCATAAACATAAACGTGTGTTTGGATCACTTGTGTCCAATGCAACTCTCTGAGATACAACTCTCGTTCTTTCTCTCTCTCTATACATACTTCAACTTTATCATGCACACGCTTTCTCTAACTCTTACATTTTAATATGAAAAAATAATATCTTAATGGGTGAGAACACTGAAATCCCGGAAATAGGCATGGAAGATTGAAAAGGGGAGAGAGAAGGAAAGAGAGAGAGATTAAAGCACATAGATTTAAAAACTAGAAAAGACATTGAGAAAGGTGAATTAAAGGTAACATCTTAAGGGCTGGCAATAGAAATAAGTAAGGAATGAAAGAGTGAAAGTTGTGAGAGAAAAAAAACAAACACACACAAATATATATATATATATATATATATATATATATATATATATATATATATGTGTGTGTGTGTGTGTGTGTGTGTACATGTGCATACACACATGCATATGAATAGAGAGAGATGGAAGAAGGGCTAAAAATTAATGGGTTGCACAACTTTACAAGTGAAAGGAAAAAATTATTTGTGTCTCTCATATGACATATTTATTCTGAAAGCTATCTCTCAAATGAGAGGCATTCTTTTCTTTTATAAATGGAAGCTCTGCAAAGCCTACTCTCTCAAACTTTAATTAATAAAAAAAACAACTCTACAAGTGAATGGGCTTAGTATTGGGATCCCTCAAATCCCACAAAGCAAGGGAATATCAAGCAAATTTAGAGAGCTCTATACAAAAGGTAGATCACCCTCTCGTCTTTTTCATGAGGGGCCCACTTGCTTTTAATCTTATTATTCTCTGGGTAAAGACACTCTATGATGTCTAAAAGGCAAGGGTTTCTTACAATTGGAAATTTTTTTGCCTAACAAGAAAAAAGATTTTCTAAGAACCATTCTTTAGGAGGGCTTCCAAAATTGGCAGTGTTGGAGTTAGACAGCTGCGGAAGCACGTGAACAACACAAGCAAGAAGAAGAAGCTTGGAGCACAACACACAATACTGAATGTATTATTAGAGAATGTACAAAGATAAGTAGCCCATTAGGACAATAGGCGTATATACAAGCCAGGAGAAAAAAACCTCCTAAAGAGAGAAAAAAGTGCCCCGACGATCCTAGTGTGTTCACACACATCACTACCTAAATATATCAACAAATCCCTTGTATTAAAGTGATAGGAAGGATATGATTGAACCACCCTTGACAGATAGGAGATGGTTTAACCACACCCTAAGAGAGAGGATTAGGGAGTAATCCTCAACCATGGCTTTTGGGGCAAGTGGTTAGCCCATCACATTCCTAACCAAGAGGTTGTGAGTTCAATTCCTTAGATTGGTATCAGAGCCTAGGAAGTAGGCTTGGGCAAGGTGGAATGATCCAATGGCCTCTAAAAAAGGCACTTGGGCATCCTCTATGTGAAAGGGTAGGAATTGTGGAAGGCACGCATGTCGGTTTCAAGGATGGACCTAACAAAGATTGAGGTGTATCTCTCAATCCATAGGTCCGATTGAGGCATGTAATATACCATTGGAAAGCTCTCGGAACGAAATCTCCAATGAGCTAGCTTGGAAGTGTAAAATTCTGGGGAATCCTTGGGTGTCACCTAATTGATGTTGGAAAAAAATGTCCCAAAGGTCAAAGTCTCAAAATCCCATAGTCATTGGTCCACTTTGTCGAGACTCTACAGTATGAGTAGCATTTTTTAGTCCTTACTCTACCACAAGCCACGAGAGGCAGTATGGGTAGTTCAGTATCCTCCTAAAATACTCGCCAGGGTTCGAATCTCCGAGACGGTAGTGCGAAAGCTTTTGATATGCTTTTGTTTCTAATTAACTCAACAGCGGACAGCTCTTCGCGATTGATAGCTTTTTACGATTACGATCCTATGCTTTATGTGAACGTAGTTTTTTGAAGATCTTTTGGAGGAATCAACAATACTATATAAACAAGTAATTGGTTCATTATCAAGTATCCTTCACCTAGTATTCAACACAAGCTTGGAGCTTGGACCTCAATAGAGGTGGTGTTTCGTCTAGCACATGGGGTAGCCATGGTGCTAACTTGAAGCATGTTGAGGAGCAATTATGGAGTTCTTCTTGGAGTTCTTCTTAGAGTTTTTCTTGAAGAAGAAGAGTGTGCTCACACTCTTGCTCATGGAGAGGAGGTTATCTCTTGTTCATGGAAAGAGGACTTGGTCATTAGCAGCTTGATGGTGAGGATCGGCCATCTACATGGTGTATTTGAAGATTGTCTTCTACATGAAGATTTCGGGCTACTTCAAAGACATTGGATGGTGGTTAACATAAGATTTACATCTTATATTAAGTATTCAGGTACATATTCTCTTTATGCACACACGTACTACTTGGAGTTTATGGAGGCAGTAGCATCCATATCAAGAGGAGTCTTATTCGGCATATGTACAAGAGAATCAGTACGGTTATGCTTTATGCATATTTGAATGAGGTGTTTGAGAAGGTGTGTTCACATGAGTTTGAGGATTTCCGGTAGCAAACTTGTTAGCATTCTTTGCTACTTTTTAAGTATGTGATCTTTTCACACACATATCTAACTTAGGGTCTTCCATACCCTAAGTTAGATGAGGGTTTGTTGATTATCAGTTTCACACTGATCCTTCCTCTTTCAGGCACTCATATTCACTCTTCTATAACCTATAAGGTCACACACCTCATGTATATTCAGATTTCTGTCTATACATCTGAATATGTTTGTTACATTTGTACATTCAATCATCCATCTATTTCTCATCACATAGAGTGGTTGAGAGTTTTGCTCCCACATTGTACATTGAACATGGGTATATATGATACTATGAGTAAGCGATGGCTTACGTAACACTTTACACATGTTGTCTAGTCTCTCTCTATCTTTGTCTCATCATTTGTATAATTAAGTTGTGGTATGTTCATGTTTTGTCAATATTGGAAGACTGCTAGATTCTATGTTGTATATGCTGGACCTATGGAACCATGGACGTGTGATATGAGCTATGGGCCTACCTCATTTCCAACATTTGGTATCAGAGCACTAAGGTTTTGGTTTCAGAGCTTTAGGACTTTGGCATCAGATCTTTAAGGCTCATTGAGATTCTCAGGTTTCTAGACTTCCAGATTTACAACATACGATTTAAGAGAATCTTCTAACATTTGACATTTGACATACACACTTAATCTAGATGAGTAGAGATTTTAGAATTAGACAATTGAATCACATGTGTATTCATCAGTGTGGAGTATGAAGTTGATGATATTTTAGCAGCCAAATATTTTTGGAAAAGTATACAAATACTTTACAAAAGTATTGTTTGAAGACCAAGACTTGATGAAGAGAAGGCTACTTCAAACTCAAGGAAGAACAATGGTTTAGAGAAGATGAAGGAATCAGATCAACATCAAATCAGAAGTATCAGTTTCTACTATCAGATTATCATTTGTAGGTCATATCTTAGAAGAGCAATTCTGAAGAGATTTGAAGGATTCAAGGAGTGCTTTTATACACTTTCCGTCTTTTGAAAGTTAAAGGCTACATCAAAACATGTATCTAGAGGTTTTTCTAGAGATTTTTGAGAGATCTCTTTCATGGCAAGAAAGCTTATCTAAGAAGACAAATTTGGAGATGGGATGAGTTTTTTCATTTTCAGCCAATTTTGTTTTGTAAGTTGGTTGGATATCAAGGTACAAATGTGATCTAGAGAGGTAACTCTAGAAAGGAAATTCATAATTCAGACAAAATCTTGGTGAATTTAATCATTTTAGACATTTGAAACAGAGGTTTTTCAGAGATATGAGGAGATGGTAAAACATGATTCTATATTCACTTCCATTTGTATACCATGTTTGTTTTGTCTCTTACTCTTAGCACTAGAGGAAGAAAAAATTTCATTTGAAGAAGTTAAGAGACCTTGCTACTTCAAGATGAAGAGAGCAAAAGGTATGGAAGAGAAGTTTGAAGATATTGACATCATCATTAGGTGGAAGAAAGATGTAGAAAAAGAAAGTCCATCATTTCCAAAAGAAAAGTAAGGCTTCCTTTTCTCTCATATTTTCCATACACTTTTCCTATTTTATCCTCTACATCCAAAGACAAGTCTACGAGAACATCTTGTGTGAAGATAGTCTAAAGAAGAAGCACTTTCTTGTTTTGCATTACACTTGGTCATGCTTTAGTAGATTTGACAAAGAATTGCATTGAGAAAAAGAAAAAGCAGCAGATATATGTTGTGACTCATATCTGTATGAGTTATGTTTTAGTTGAAGCTTTTGAGCAGGCAGCTTATATGTTGCCTCAAAGAATTCTTGGTGTGTCAATACAGAGCTACTTGGTATATGACAAGTTGCAAAGAAGTATAATTCTTCTTTATCTAACTCTTAAAGTAAAAGAGTTTTGTAGCAGATGTTGAAGACTTAGGTTGAGGTTTTATGTTTGGAAACATTACCTCATATTCAGTATTTTCAGAACACTTCAGAAAATTCAGATTGTTGATGTACAAGTCAATGGAGAACCTACTTTCTATGATTGTCTAGACTTTTGGATACATGCTTGTATTCAAAAAGGTGTTCCATCATATCCTATCACTTGATTGAGAAGTGGAGTTAGCCAAAAGAAAGTCAAGCAAGTACTGTAACATTTCACCCGGGTACAATATAAAAAGATGAAGTATCAACTTGCAGCTTTTGGAGTTCTCAAGATGAGAAGTTTGTCCACTTATGTTTCAAGTAGGAGTTGAAGATTTATGGAAAGGATTTGTTTGAAGAAAAGTTTTACAACTTTGCGCGAAGCATGGACACTTGGAGACATTCAGGTAAATAAATCAAACATTCAGTCATGAAGGTTTGATAAGAGCAGATTCTACACAAGAGAGATCATTGATCTTGTATAGATCTTGTATGATCTTGAGTATTTATGAGTCAGTTGTCTGTTCTTTGTTTTGTGTAAGATTCTTAGCATTGGAAGAAGTAAGTCAACGATTCAAATTCTATCAGATTTGTATTGCAGAGAAAAAGAAGATACTTGTTATGTTACAGAAGGTTATGAATCCTATAAAGCTTTCAGCAAGGTTTTGTTATGTTAGGTTCAGCTAACCTTATTCTACAATTTGGAAAGCCGAGGAATGACATGGAAAGCTATTGGCATGTGTACAGTGCTAATAAAAGGGTTCAGAGATTTTGTTTCAGATACAAGTATTGATCAATGAACATCAGATTTATGAAGGAAGACATTCCACATTTCATAAAGTCTGATATATTTGAAGAATTTTGGATACTAGTGTTAAGTCATCAAGGGGGGTGATGAAACATGAAGACTTATTTTCATCCATATATGAAAGAATGCAGAGTCATACCCACAAGTATTCCTATATTTCCTTTGTGAGGTTCTCTTTATGTTCCAGCTTTGAAAGAAGAAGGAAGAAGAAGAATGTTTGGAGAAAGTCCTTGTTAGGGTGTTCTTGTTCAGGAGAAGGTTCTACAGTTCTATTGAAGAGAAGCTTGATATTTCAGAAAGGTATGTTTTAAAAGTGCGCACATTTATGTTTATACCAGGTTTTGAAGGAAAGAGGTATGAAAGATTTAAAGGATAAAGACATGATGACATCATAGAGTTTTTTATGAGACTCATATTTCAGTTGATTTCTGTTGATTTCAACTAAGTTGAGTTGATTTGACTTGAGTATAGTCACAGATGAACCAGTAGTGTTCATAATACACTAAGTTGTGAGTTGACAGTCACAGGTTCCAAGATTCAGTTCTTGATTCTGTTTAGTGTATTTACATGAAACAACAGAAGTACGTTGAGAAACCTTTTTGGAAGGTAAATGCAAATATGTGGATCCTAGTGTATGTTTTCAGGTTTTTGAAGACAGGAGATAGCAGGTTCAGAGACAGTTCATGCTATATTTGTTGTCAAGGAGTGATTGCTTGATGGGAACACTCTTGGATATCTAGTTTGCATATTTTCTCAAGTATTATGGTTCATATTTAGTAAGTTTAGGTTTTTTGAAGAAAATTCAAATTCAGTTTTGAAAAAGACTTTTGAAGAAAGGATTTGAAGATCAGTTTGGGAGTACAAGCTTGAAGCTTGTGATAAATTCAAGCTTATGAAGTTTGCAGATCTAGTCCAGCTTGTACCATTGTGACATTGCAGGGGGGATTGTTGGAAAACAATGTCCCAAAGGTCAAAGTCTCGAAATCCCATAGTCATTGGTCCACTTTGTCGAGACTCTACAGTATGAGTAGCATTTTTTAGTCCTTACTCTACAACAAGCCACAACGGGCAGCGTGGGTAGTTTAGTTTCCTCCTAAAATACCTGCCAGGGTTCGAATCTCCCAGACGGCAGCGTGAAAGCTTTTGATATACTTTTGTTTTTAATTAACTCAACAACGGACAACTCTTCGTGATTGATAGCTTTTTACGATTACGATCCTATGCTTTATGCGAACGTAGTCTTTTGAAGAGCCTTTGGAGGGATCAACAATACTATATAAACAAGTGCTTGGCTCATTATCAAGTATCCTTCACCTAGTATTCAACACAAGCTTGGAGCTTGGACCTCAATAGAGGTGGTGTTTCGTCTAGCACATCGGGCAGCCATGGTGCTAACTTGAAGCATGTTGACGAGCAGCTATGGAGTTCTTCTTGGAGTTCTTCTTGGAGTTCTTCTTGGAGTTTTTCTTGAAGAAGAAGAGTTTTCTCACACTCTTGCTCATGGAGAGGAGTTTATCTCTTGTTCATGGAAAGAGGACTTGGTCATTAGCAGCTTGATGGTGAGGATCGGCCATCTACATGGTGTATTTGAAGATTGTCTTCTACATGAAGATTTTGGGCTACTTCAAAGACATTGGATGGTGGTTAACATAATATTTACATCTTATGTTAAGTATTCAGCTACATATTCTCTTTATGCACACAGGTACTGTTGATATATTTAGGTAGTGATGTGTGTGAACACACTAGGACTGCCGGGGCATTTTTTTCCCTCTTTAGGAGGTTTTTTTCCCTCGGCTTGTATATACGCCTATTGCCCTAATGGGCTACTTATCTTTGTACATTCTCTAGTAATACATTCAGTATTGTGTGTTTGTGTTCCAAGCTTCTTCTTCTTCCTTGTGCTGTTCGTGTGCTTCTGCAGACGTCTAACTCCAACAATTGGTATCAGAGCAGGTCGTCGCTTCATCTAGGGTGCCGTCAACACTCCTCCGTTTGCAGTCTCAGAATTGCACGAATTTTGGTGAGCATACTCAGTGTGTTTCCGAGATCAAGACATCTTCGCTTTATGGTGCAAAAATCGCGATGTGAGCTCGTTTCGGCCTTCGAATGCACTATCATAGTGCGTGTGCAGGCTATTTTGTCTTTTTGTGCCAAAGGTATATACTAGTTTCTGTTCGCCAGTTTAAGCATCTCGAAGTCTGGTACATGTCTAGCAGAACTTATCTGGGCAGTTTTGTTCAACTTTTTGAGATGCAATCGATTTTTTGCATCAAGGTATTTTAGTCACTGGCCATGGCTAAAAGCAGTGATATATTATGTATATTGGCTGTTGAGGATAATTTGGATGGTACCAACTACCCATTATGGGCTTATATGATGCGACATGTTTTGGTTGCAAAAGGATTGTGGAACATTGTGTAGGGTGTTGAAAACGTCTTGTTACACCTGTAACGACAGGTACTGCAAATACAGGTGCTGGAGCTTATGAAGATGGTGTCGAAGATGATATTCCGCAGATTCCTGTTCGTGTTGTTTTTGTAGAGCAGATTCGTTGGGATGGCAGAGATGCCCATGCACATGCATTGATAGCTTTGTTTGTCAAACGTGCCATTATTCCTCATATTCGCTCCTGTAGAACAGCTAGGGATGCTTGGGATACACTTACCACATTGTACAAAGCTAGGAATGAGGCTCGTGTTGCTTACCTCCAAAAACAGTTGGAGAGTGAGCACATGAATGAAGGTGATTCAATGGACAGTTTCCTAATGAAGATCAAAGATTTGAAGGAATAGTTGATTTCTGCTGATGACGTTATACCAGATAGCTCACTTGTGCAGACCGTTCTGAATGGTCTTCCTGATTCATATCAAAGTTTTGCTTCTACTCTTCGGTTGATGATGAAAGGCAATCCGAATGCCCTATCATTTGAGGAGTTAGTCTCTGTTCTATTGCAGGAAGATCAGTCTATGCAGAACAGGTCCATTATGCGAGTTGCAGATCAAGCTTTCTTGGCTAGTCAGAAGGGCAAAGGAAAATGGAGCTCTTCAACTAGTAAGTAGAAATCTGCTAATTCTACATATTCGAAGAAGGAAGATAAAGATGAGAAGAAATCAGGGAAGTAGAAATTTTTTCGTAAGTACTATAAAGGGAATGATCATATCATAAAGAACTGTCCAAAACTGGTTGCTAAAGAGGCAAAGAAGAAAGAGGCTGGAATGGTTATTGCAGAGGCCTCTACACCAAAAATAGAGTCTGCAAATCTTATGCAGGAAGAAGAATGGGCGTTTACTACTGTCTGTAGTTTTGACCCATCTTCTCATGAGCAGTGCATGTCTGCAGTAGACTTAGATGTTTGGTATTTTGACAGTGGGACGACCAAACATATTACCTCGCAGCGCAGTTTCTTCTCTTCACTCGAGCCTGCCCCTACAGGGAATACTGTTACATGCACCAACAACTCCTCTTATCCTGTTATGGGAGTTGGTAAAATCATTTTGATTACTGCTGATGGTAGTTCTTTCACTTTGTCAGATGCTTTATTTGTGCCAGGGATCAAAAAGAACCTGTTATCAGTTTTTGCATTAGCCAAGATTGGCTTGGTTGTGAAATTTGTTGATGACAGGTGTACAGTTCATGATCTATCAAATGGCGATGTGATTATTGCTTCTGGCATTTTATGTCGTGGGCTGTATAAGCTCATAGACTATGAAAGATCTGTGAATGATTCGGCATGTGCAGTTCATGATTCTGAGGCTATGTCAGATGCAAAGCTTTGGCATGCACGCTTTGGTCATCTGAATTTTGCTAGTTTGCTACGCCTGCAAAAATTTGATATGGTGTCCTCTTTGCCCAAGCTTGAGGCACCCAAAAAACATGTATCTGAAGGTTGTATTTTGGGCAAAATGCAGCGTTCCTCCTTTCCAAAAGATGGTTCAGTTTGGGCTATGCAAAAATTACAGCTTGTACATAGTGATGTCTGTGGTCCTATGCAGACACCCTCTTTTGGGAATTACCTTTACTTCGTGACTTTCATCGATGATTTTTCCAGGCATGCATGGGTATATCCATTGAAGGCAAAGTCCAAAGTGTTCATGTGCTTCAAACAGTTTTTAGTTTTGGTTG
This sequence comes from Ceratopteris richardii, assembly GCA_020310875.1. NCBI lineage: Eukaryota > Viridiplantae > Streptophyta > Polypodiopsida > Polypodiales > Pteridaceae > Ceratopteris > Ceratopteris richardii. The sequence continues at coordinate 65,353,908 of CM035440.1, read as the reverse complement.
AAAATCTATCAGCATGTAAAATGGGCACCCTCCATTCTGATCGAGGGGGGAATATATGTCTTCTGATTTTAATGCATTTCTAGCTGAACGTGGGATAAAACACCAGTGTACAGTGCCGTATACACCTCAACAGAATGGAGTTGTTGAACGAAAGAACAGGTCACTCATGGAGATGGCGAGGTGCATGGTCAAGAGTCAGGTTTTACCACATAGTTTCTGGCTTGAGGTTGTTATGTGTGCAACATATGTACTGAACATGTGTCCCACTAAAGCGCTACAGTCTATCACTCCATATGAGGCTTGGCATGATCGCAAGCCATCTGTTGCTCATCTGTGTGTTTTTGGTTGTTTGGCATATGCACTAGTGCCTGAACAACATCGCAGAAAATTGGATGATAAGGTAGTGAAATGTATTTTTGTTGAGTACAATTCCGAAAGTAAAGGCTATGGTCTATATCATCCACAGACTAAACACATATTGGTTAGCCGTGATGTTGTCTTTGTGGAAGATGCTATTCAGCCATTGCTTTCATGTACTAAGAAGACATTTGTTACCTCCAAAGACATGTATACTTTGATGCCTCTTTTACAGGTGGACAGTCTAGTGCTGGTCCTAATGAGGCAACTTCTTAGCCTTTGCAGGTTTCATATGATGATGCAGATCATTCTATTTCTGCTGCAGATTTACATGATGCACTTGTTGATGAGAGAGCTGATATTGAGCAGGCAAAAACTATGCCAAAATGGCTCGTGCAGACTTTGCGTGACAGCAAATTAGATGCACCTTTGTCATATCATACTCGTTCAGGCTCTCATAGTGCCTCCTTTGCATCAGATTGCTATGCTATGGCTGCGTCTAGTCTCTGTGATGAGAATGAGCCTGTTTCTTTTGATGAAGCACAGAATTCAGAAAATTGGATGGCTGCTATGCAATTTGAATATGATGCTATAATGAAGAATGGTACATGATCTTTATGTGACTTGCCTCCTGGCAAGAAGGCCATTGACACTAAGTGGGTATACAAGCTGAAGCGTAAACCTGATGGTATAGTTGACAGGTATAAGGCTAGGCTTGTTGCAAAGGGTTATGGACAGGAAAGAGGCATTGATTTTGATGAGACATTTGCACCTACATGTCCTATGACTACTGTTCGGAGCGTTTGTGCATTTGCAGCCCATCATGGTTGGAATGTACATCAGTTGGACATTAAAACAACATTTCTGAATGGTGACTTGCATGAAGAAGTGTATGTTTTTCAGCCCCGTGGCTTTGTGCAGAAAGGGCATGAAAACCAGGTGTGCAGGTTAAAGAAGGCATTATATGGTTTAAAGCAAGCACCACGTGCTTGGTATGAGAAGATACATGCCTATCTGGTTGCACATGGTTTTGAGAATAGTCCAACTGAAAGCACCTTATATGTTAAGCGTGCTAATGATGTGCTTCTGATCATTGTTGTCTCTGTTGATGACATGCTGCTCACTGGTCCTATTGAGAAGCATATTGTTGATTTCAAGGCTGATTTGCATGCCTCATTTGAGATGTCTGATTTGGGGCATTTACATCACTATTTGGGCATTCAGTTTATGCAAGTTGATGGTGGAATGGCTTTGTGTCAAACGAAATATATTGACACATTATTGCAGCGTTTTGGCCTTGAAGACTATAAGCCTATTGCCACTCCTATGGAGACAGGTTTACGATTGAGTCTTCATGATGTTGGAGATGCATTTGATGTTGTTCTCTATCAGCAGGCTGTTGGATGCTTGATTTACTTATGCATTACTTGGCCAGATATTCAGTTTGATGTCTCACAGATGAGCAGGTTTATGCATTGCCCAGGAGTCACGCATTGGAAGGCGGTTAAGTGCATCTTTTGCTACTTGAGTGGTACTCGGCTACTTGGGTTGTTTTATCCCAAGGGGGGATCACTACCGCCAGATTTGCATGCTTTTTCTGACTCAGATTGGGCTGGTTGCTATGACACTCGTATGTCCACCAGTGGTTTTCGCTTCATGCTTGGTAGCTCATGTATATCTTGGTTGAGCAAGAAGCAGCCTACTTTGGCCACTTCCAGTTGTGAGGCTGAGTATAGGGCAGCTTTCACAGCGACTGTTGAGTGTGTGTGGCTCAGACGCCTTATGGCTGATTTGGGTGTTGGCGAGTCTTTTGCCACCACCATCTTCACTGACAATCAGAGCGCATTGGCAGTTGCGAGGAACCCTGTGTTCCATGCTCGCACTAAGCACATTGAGGTGCATTATCACTATGTCAGGGAGAGGTTCTCTGCTGGGGAGATCAGCTTGGCATATGTGCCCATGCAAGAGAACATAGCAGACCTTTTCACGAAGGCTTTGCCTAGGGAGAAGTTTGAAGCTTTCCGCAAAGCTTTGGGCTTACTTCCTTTTGTGGAGTCATTTCCACATAGCTTGGCACTTCCTTATACATGAGTGCTAGCTCCTTGTTCACCACATCACTCCTAGGGGGGATTTGTTGATATATTTAGGTAGTGATGTGTGTGAACACACTAGGACCGTCGGGGCACTTTTTTCCCTCTTTAGGAGGTTTTTTTCCCCTGGCTTGTATATACGCCTATTTCCCTAATGGGCTACTTATTTTTGTACATTCTCTAGTAATACATTCAGTATTTTGTGTTTGTGTTCCAAGCTTCTTCTTCTTCCTTGTGTTGTTCGCGTGCTTCTGCAGATGTCTAACTCGAACAAGTACTACTTGGAGTTTATGGAGGCACTAGCATCCATATCAGGAGGATTCCTATTCGGCATAGGTACAAGAGAACCAGTACGGTTATGCTTTATGCATATTTCAATGAGGTGTTTGCGAATGTGTGTTCACATGAGTTTGAGGGTGTTCGGCAGCAAACTTGTTAGCATTCTTTGCTACTTTTTAAGTATGTGATCTTTTCACACACGTATCTGACTTAGGGTCTTCCATAGCCTAAGGTTAGATGAGGGTTTGTTGATTATCAGTTTCACACTGATCCTTCCTCTTTCAGTCACTCATATTCACTCTTCTATAACCTATAAGGTCACACATCTCATGTATATTCAGATTTCTATCCATACATCTGAATATGTTTGTTACATTTGTACATTCAGTCATCCATCTATTTCTCATCACATAGAGTGGTTGAGAGTTTTGCTCCCACATTGTAAATTGAACATTGGTATATATGATACTATGAGTAAGCGATGGCTTACGTAACACTTTACACATGTTGTCTAGTCTCTCTCTATCTTTGTCTCATCATTTGATAATTAAGTTGTGGTATGTTCATATTTTGTCAATATTGGAAGATTGCTAGATTCTATGTTGTATATGCTGGACCTATGGAACCATGGACCTGTGATATGAGCTATAGGCCTACCCCATTTCCAACAATTGAGTGCTCAAGATACCAAGCCTAGGTGAGAATAAGGTTCAAGACTGAGGTTGAGAACAAGGGCTCAAGACACCAAGGTTGCAAACAAGAAGGTTCAAGACACCAAGGTTGAGAGCAAGGGTTCAAGAGACCAAGGTTGCGAACAAGGTTCAAGAAACTGTGCGAGATTGAGGGACATCAATTCAAGGGCTCCTAGGGACTTCAAGCGGCTGATCACCGAGGCTAGAGGTATACAAGAGCAGATCATTGAGGACAATGTTTCAGCAATGGGGGAAGAATGTAATAAAGTGATAGGAAGGATATGATTGAACCACACCCTTGATAGATAGGAGATGGTTGAACTACATGTTGGAAACAACGTCATATAGAACATTGTTCATGGTCTAATATAACTCACAGTTTCTAGCTTGAATAGAACTCAATCCTACTCCCTCTAAGAGAAAACGACGCTAACAGTGGCCAGCATGACAGCATGTATAGCTTCTAAACAAGCTCCTTGTACAACCAAAACGTACTGGGTGCGTGGCTACGTCATTTGTCTCCTATCCCAGCTATGAGGGTTCGATCCCCGATCGGCGCAATGTGAAGAAATCTTTTGTGCTTTTGTTTTATTAAAAAACAAATCACATGGATCGCGATAAAAGGTGAAAGCTTTTGCTTTAACGAATGCATTTGATTTTTTCAAGAACGCTTGTGCGTAGTGCTTTATTGGTGCTTTTCAAGGCTACACAAAACTATATAAGAACAAACTTGGATCACTTCAAGGTATCCTTCACCTAGTGTTCAACACAAGCCTTGGTGCTTGGACCTCAATAGAGGTGGTGTTTTGTCTAGCACATGGGGCAGCCATGGTGCTAACTTGAAGCATGTTAAGGAGCAGCTATGGAGTTCTTCTTAATGATTCTTCTTGGACAAGATGAAGGGTGTGCTCACACTCTAGCACATGGAGAGGAGGTTATCTCTTGTTCACGGCAAGAAGACTTGGTCATTAGCATCTTGATGGTGAGGATCGGCCATCTACATGTTGTACTTGAAGATTGTCTTCTACAAGAAGATGTCGGGCTACTTCAAAGACATTGGATGGTGGTTAACATAAGATTTACATCTTATGTTAAGTATCCAGGTATGTATTCTCTTTATGCACACAGGTACTACTTGAAGTTTATGGAGTCTATGGTGTTCATATCAGAAGGAGTCCTATTCGGCATAGGTACAAGAGAATCAGTACGTATATGCTTTATGCATATTTGGATGACGTGTTTGAGAAGGTGTGTTCACATGAGTTTGAGGATTTCAGACAGCAAACTTGTTAGCATTCTTTGCTACTTTTTAAGTATGTGATCTTTTCACACATGTATCTGACTTACGGTCTTCCATAGCCTAAGGTTAGATGAGGGCTTGTTGATTACCAGTTTCACATTGATCCTTCCTCTTTCAGTCACTCATATTCACTCTATTATAACCTATTAGGTCACACATCTCATGTATATTCAAATTAGTGCCCATACATCTGAATATGTTTGTTACATTTGTACATTCACTCATTGATCTATTTCTCATCACATAGAGTGGTTGAGAGTTTTGCTCCCACATTGTACATTGAACATTGGTATATATGATACTATGAGTAAGCGATGGCTTACGTAACAATTTGCACATGTCGTATATTCTTTCTCTATCTTTATCTCATCATCTGTATGATTAAGTTGTGGTATGTTCATGTTTTGTCAATATTAAAGATTGCTAGATTCTATGTTGTACATACTCGACCTATGGAACCATGGACCTGTGACATGAGCCAAGGGCCTACCTCATTTCCAACATTTTGGTATCAGAGCACTAAGGTTTTGGTTTCAGAACTTTAGGTCTTTGGCATCAATGCATTAAGGCTCATTCAGATTCCAAGGTTTCCAGAATTCCAGGTTTACAACATATGATTTAAGAAGCATCTTCTAACATTGGACATTTGACATACACACTTAATCTAGATGAGTAGAGATTTGAGAATTAGACAATTCAGTTACATGTGTATTCATCAGTGTGGAGTATGAAGTTGATTATCTGTTAGCAGCCGAATATTTTTGGAAAAGTATGCAAATACTTTACAAAAGTATTGTTTGAAGACCCAGACTTGATGAAGAGAAGGCTACTTCAAATTCAAGGAAGAACAATGGTTTAGAGAAGATGAAGAAATCAGATCAACATCAAATCACAGGTATCAATTTCTACTATCAGATTATCATTTGCAGGTCATATCTTAGAAGAGCAGTTATGAAGAGATTTGAAGGTTTCAAGGAGTGCTTTTATACACTTTCATCATTTGAAAGTTAAAGGCTACATCAAAACAGGTATCTAGAGGTTTTTCTAGAGAGTTTTGAGAGATCTCTTTCATGGCAAGAAAGTTCACCTAAGAAGACAAATTTAGAGATGGGATGAGTTTTTCAGCCAATTTTCTATTGTAAGTTGGTTGGATATGAAGGTACAAATGTGATCTAGAGAGGTAACTCTAGAAGGGTAATTCATCATTCAGACAAAAGATTGGTGAATCTAGTCGTTTCAGACATTTGAAACAACATTTTGATTCAAAGATATGAGGAGATGATAAAACATGATTCTATATACACTTCCATTTGTATACCATGTTTGTTTTATCTCTTACTCTTAGCATTAGAGAAAAGAGAAAAAGTTCATTTGAAGATGTCAAGACTGTTTGCTACTTCAAGATGAAGAGAACAAAAGGTATGGAAGAGAAGTTTGAAGATGTTGACATCATCAGGTGGAAGAAAGATGCAGAAGAAGAAAGTCCATCATTTCCAAAAGAAAAGTAAGGCTTCCTTTTCTCATATATTTTCCATATACTTTTCCTATTTTATCCTCTACATCCAAAGACAAGTCTACGAGAACATCTTGTTTAAAGAAGAAGCAGTTTCTTATTTTGCATTACACTTGGTCATGATTTAGTAGATTTGACAAAGAATTGCATTGAGAGAAAGAAAAGCAGTAGATATATGTTTTGACTTATATGTATATGAGTTATGTTTTAGTTGAAGCTTTTAAGGAGGCAGCTTATATGTTCCCTCAAAGAATTCTTGTAGTGTCAATACAGAGCTACTTGGTATATGACATGTTGCAGAGAAGTATATTTCTTCTTTATCTAACTCTTGAGGTAAAAATGTTTTCTGTAGCAGATGTTGAAGACTTGGGTTGAGGTTTTATGTTTGGAAAAGGTTACCTCATATTCACTATTTTCTGAAAACTTCAAAAAATTCAAAATCTTGTTGATGTACTTTTCTATGATTGTCTAGATTTTTGGATACATCTTTGTGTTCAAAAAGGTGTTCCATCAGATCATATCACTTGATTGAGAAGTGGAGTTAGCCAAAAGAAAGGCAAGCAGATATTGTCACATTTCACTCGGGTAAAATATGAAGTATCAACTTGCAGCTTTTGGAGTTCTCAAGGTGAGAAGTTTGTCCACTTATATTTCAAGTAGGAATTACAAATTCTTGGAAGGATTTGTTTGAAGAAAAGTTTTACAACTTATTGAGAAGCATGGACACTTAGAGACATTCAGGTAGCAAATCAAACATTCAAACATGAAGTTTTGATAAGAGCAGATTCTACACAAGAGAGATCATTGATCTTGAATAGATCTTGTATGATCTTTTTATGAGTCAGTTGTCTATCCTTTGTTTGTTAAGATTCTTAACATTGGAAGAAGTAAGTCAAAGATTCAGGTTCTATCAGATTTGTCTTGCAGAGAGATAGAAGAAGATACTTGTTATGTTACAGAAGGTTATGAATCCTAAAATGCTTTCAGCAAGGTTTTGTTATGTTAGGATCAGCTAACTTTATTCTACAATTTGGAAAGCTGAGGAATGACATGGAAAGCTATTGGCATGTGTAAAGTGCTAATAAAAAGGGTTCAGAGATTTTGTTTTAGATACAGGTATTGATGACAGAAGATCAGATTTATGAAGAAGGACATCCAAGATTTCATAAAGTCTGAAATAATTTGAAGAATATTGGATACTAGTGTTAAATCATGCAGGGGGTGATGAAACATGAAGACTTATTTTTAGCCATATGTGAAAGAATACAGAGTCATACCTACAAGTATTCCTATTTCAGGTATTCCTATATTTCCTTTGTCAGGTTCTCTTTATCTTCCATCTTTAAAAGAAGAAGGAAGAAGAAGAATATTTGGAGAAAGTTCATGTTAGGATGTTCCTGTTCAGGAGAAGGTTCCAGAGTTCTATTGAAGAGAAGCTTGATATTTCAGAAAGGTATATTTGAGAAGTGCACACATATATGTTTATACGAGGTTCTGAAGGAAAGAGGTATGAAGGATTTAACGGATGAAGACATGATGACATCATAGATTTTTTTATTCATATTTTAGTTGATTTCAGTTGATTTCAATTGCGTTTAGTTGACTTGACTTGAGTACAATCAGAGATGAACCAGCAGTGTTCATAATACACTAAGTTGTGAGTTTCAATCACAGGTCCTAGGATTCAGTTCTTGATTTTGTTTGGTATATCTACATGACACAACAGAAGTACGTTGAGAAACCTTTTTGTAAGGTAAATGCAAATATATGGATCCTAGTGTATGTTTTCAAGTTTTTGAAGATAGGAGATAGCAGGTTCGGAGATAGTTCATGCTACATTTGTTGTCAAGCAGTGATTGCTTGATGAGTTCACTATTGGATATCTAGTTTGCTTATTTTCTCAAGTATTATGGTTCATATTCAACAAGTTCAGGTTTTTTGAAGGAAAGTCAAATTCAGTTTTGAAGAAGACTTTTAAAGAAAAGGTTTGAAGGTCAATTCGGGAGTACAAGCTTGAAGCTTGTGATAATTTGCAGTTTGTGACAGATTGCAGATCCAGTCCAGATTATACCAATATGACATTCCAAGGGGGATTGTTGGAAACAATGTCATATAGAACATTGTTCATGGTCTAATATAACTCACAGTTTCTAGCTTGAATAGAACTCAATCCTACTTCCTCTAAGAGAAAAGGACGCTAATAGTGGCCAGGGTGACAACATGTATAGCTTTTAAACAAGGTCCTTGTACAACCAAAACGCGCTGGGCGCGTGGCTATGTCATCTGTCCACTATCCCAGCTATGAGGGTTCGATCCCCGATCGGCGCAATGCGAAGAAATCTTTTGTGCTTTTGTTTTATTAAAAAACAAATCACATGGATAGCGATGGATCGCGATAAAAGGCGAAAGCTTTTGATTTAACAAACACGTTTGATTTTTTCAAGAACACTTGTGTGTAGTGCTTTATTGGTGCTTTTCAAGGCTACACAAAACTATATAAGAAAAAACTTGGATCACTTCAAGGTATCCTTCACCTAGTGTTCAACACAAGCCTTGGTGCTTGGACCTCAATAGAGGTGGTGTTTCGTATAGCACATGGGGCAGCCATGGTGCTAACTTGAAGCATGTTGAGGAACAGCTATGGAGTTCTTCTTAATGATTCTTCTTGGAGAATATGAAGGGTGTGCTCACACTCTAGCACATGGAGAGGAGGTTATCTCTTGTTCATGGCAAGAAGACTTGGTCATTAGCAGCTTGATGGTGAGGATTGGCCATCTAAATGTTGTAGTTGAAGATTGTCTTCTACAAGAAGATGTCGGACTACTTTAAAGACATTGGATGGTGGTTAACATAAGATTTACATCTTATATTAAGTATTGAGGTACATATTCTCTTTATGCACACAGGTACTACTTGAAGTTTATGGAGGCTGTGGCGTTGATATCAGAAGGAGTCCTATTCGGCATAGGTACAAGAGAATCAGTACGTATATGCTTTATGCATATTTGGATGAGGTGTTTGAGAAGGTGTGTTCACATGAGTTTGAGGATTTCCGATAGCAAACTTGTTAGCATTCTTTGCTACTTTTTAAGTATGTGATCTTTTCACACACGTATCTCACTTAGGGTCTTCCATAGCCTAAGGTTAGATGAGGGTTTGTTGATTATCAGTTTCACATTGATACTTCCTCTTTCAGTCACTCATATTCACTCTTCTATAACCTATTAGGTCACACATCTCATGTATATTCAGATTACTACCCATACATCTGAATATGTTTGTTACATTTGTACATTCACTCATTCATCTATTTTTCATCACATAGAGTGGTTGAGAGTTTTGCTCCCACATTGTACATTGAACATTGGTATATATGATACTATGAGTAAGCAATGGCTTACGTAACAACTTACATATGTTGTCTATTCTTTCTGTATCTTTATCTCATCATCTGTATGATTAAGTTGTGGTATGTTCATGTTGTGTCAATATTGAAGATTTCTAGATTCTATGTTGTATGTACTGGACCTATGGAACCATGGACCTGTGACATGAGCCAAGGGCCTACCTCATTCCCAACACTACACCCTAAGAGAGAGGATTACAAAGTAATCCTCAACCATGTCGTTTGGGGCAAGTGGTTAGCCCATCACATTCCTAACCAATAGGTTGTGATTTCAATTCCTTACATCCCCCCGGGAGTGATGTAGTGAACAAGGAGCTGGCACTCATGTATAAGGAAGTGCCAAGCTATTTGGAAATCACTCCACAAAAGCTGCAATGCTCTCCTGCGTGGGCACATATGCCAAGTTGATCTCCCCAGCAGAGAACTTCTCCCTGCCATAGTGATAATGCACCTCAATGTGGTTAGTGCGAGCATGAAACACAGGGTTCCTCACAACTGCCAATGCGCTCTGACTGTCAGTGAAGATGGTGGTGGCAGAGAATTGGCCAACACCCAAGTCAGCCATAAGGCGTCTGAACCACACACACTCAACAATTGCTATGAAAGCTGCCCTATACTCAGCCTCACAACTAGAAGTGGCCACAGTAGGCTGCTTCTTGCTCAACCAAGATATACATGAGCTACAAAGCATGAAGCAAAAGCCACTAGTGGACACACGAGTGTCATAGCAACCAGCCCAGTTTGAGTAAAAAAAGCATGCAAATCTGGCGGTAGTGATCCTCGCTTGGGATAATACAACCCAAGTAGTCGAGTACCACTCAAGTAGAGAAAGATGCATTTAACCGCCTGCCATTGCTTGACACCTAGACAATGCATAAACCTTCTCATCTATGAGATAGCAAACTGAATATCTAGCCGAGTAATGCATAAGTAAATCAGGCGTCCAATAGCATGTTGATAGAGAATAGCATCAAATGCATCTCTAGCATCATGAAGACTCAATTGTAAACGTGTCTGCATAGGAGTGGCAATAGGCTTACAGTCTTCAAGGCCAAAACCCTGCAATAATGTGTCAATATATTTTGTTTGACACAAAGCCATTCCACCATCAACTTGCATAAACTAGTGACGCAAATGCCCCAAATCAGACATCTCAAATGAGGCATGTAAATCAGCCTTAAAATCAACAATATGCTTCTCAATAGGACCAGTGAGCAGCATGTCATCAACATAGACAACAATGATCAGAAGCACATCATTAGCACGCTTAACATGTAAGGTGCTTTCAGTTGGACTATTCTCAAAACCATGTGCAATCAGATAGGCATGTATCTTCTCATATCAGGTACGTTTCATGCAAGTCACCATTCAGAAATGCAGTTTTGATGTCCAATTGATGTACATTCCAACCATGATGAGCTGCAAGTGCACAGATGCTCCGACTAGTAGTCATACGGCATGTAGGTGCAAAGGTCTCATCAAAATCAATGCCTCTTTCCTGTGCATAACCCTTTGCAACAAGCCTAGACTTATACAACTGTACCATCAGGTTTATGCTTCAGCTTGTATACCCACTTAGTACCAATGGCCTTCTTGCCGGGAGGCAAGTCACATAAAGACCAAGTACCATTCTTCATTATAACATCGTATTGCATAGCAGCCATCCAATTTTCTGAATTTTGTGCTTCATCAAACGAAACAAGCTCATTCTCATCATAGAGTAGATGCATCCATAGTATAGCAATCTGATGCAGAAGAGGCACTATGAGAGCTTGAACGAGTACAATATGACAAAGGTGCATCTAATTTGCTATCACGCAAAGTTTGCACCAGCCATTTTGACATACTTTTTGCCTGCTCAATATCAGCTCTCTCATCAACAAGTGCATCATGTAAATTTGCATGAGAAATGGAATAATCTGCATCATCACATGAAACCTTCAAAGGCTGAGAAGTTTCCTCATTAGGACCAGCACTAGACTGTCCACCTATAAAAAGAGGGAGCAAAGTATCATACATGTCTTTGGAGCTAACAGATGTCTCATTAGTACATGAAAGCAATGGCTGAATAGCATCTTCCACAAAAACAACATCACGACTAACCAGAATGCGTTTAGTCTATGGATGATACAGACCATAGCCTTTACTTTTAGAAATGTACCCAACAAAAATACATTTTACTGCTTTATCATCCAATTTTCTACGATATTGTTTAAGCACTAATGCATATGCCAAACAACCAAAAACACACAGATGTGCAATACATGGCTTGCGATCATGCCAAGCCTCATACGGAGTGATAGATCGCAATGCTTTAGTGGGACACCTCTTAAGTACATATGGTGCACACATGACAGCCTTAGGCCAAAAACTATGTGGTAAATCCTGACTCTTGACCATACACCTTGCCATCTCCATGAGTGACCTATTCTTTTGTTTATTAACTCCATTCTATTGAGGTGTATACGACACTGTACACTGGTTTTTAATCCCATGTTCAGTTAGAAATGCATTAAAATCAGAAGACATATATTCCCCCCCTCGATCAAAAGGAAGGGTGCCTATTTTACATGCTGACAGATTTTCATCCAAAACCAAAAACTGTTTGAAGCACATGAAGACTCCAGACTTTGCCTTCAATGGATATACCCATGCATGCCTGGAAAAATCATCGACGAAAGTCATGAAGTAAAGATAATTTCCAAAAGAAGGTATCTGCATAGGACCACAGACGTCACTATGTACAAGCTACAATTTTTTAGTAGCCCGAACTGAACCATCTTTTGGAAAGGAGGAACACTACATTTTGCCCAAAATACAACCTTCACAAACATGTTTTCCCAGTGCCTCAAGTTTGGCCAAAGAGGACACCATTTCAGATTTTTGCACATGTAGCAAACTAGCAAAATTCAGATGACCAAAGTATGCATGCCAAAGCTTTGCATCTGACATAGGCTGAGAATCATGTACTACACATGCCAAATCATTTACAGATGTTTAAGAGGAGTTTTTGGTGCATGTAGCAAACTAGTAAAATTCAGATGACCAAAGTGTGCATGCCAAAGTTTTTGCATCTGACATAGGCTGAGAATCATGTACTACACATGCCAAATCATTTACAGAGTTTAAGAGGAGGTTTTTAGTATTCCCTGTAGGGGCCAGCTCGAGTGAAGAGAAGAAACTACGCTGTGACGAGGTAATACGTTTGGTTGCCCGACTGTCAAAGTACCAAACATCTGAGTCTACTGGAGACATGCAGTGCTCATGAGAAGATGGGTCGAAACTGCACACAATAGTAGAAGCCCATTCTTCTTCCTGCACAAGACTAGCGGACTCTGTTTTTGGTGTAGAGGCTTCTGCAACAACGATTCCAGCCTCTTTCTTCTTTGCCTCTTTAGCAACCATTTTTGGATAGTTCTTTATGATATGATCATTCCCTTTACAGTACTTGCACTACAATTTTTGCTTTTCTGATTTCTTTCTCATCTTTATCTTGGTTCTTCCAATGTGAAGCATTTGAAGATTTCTACTTACTAGCGGAAGAGCTCCATTTTCCTTTGCCCTTCTGACTAGCCAGGAAAGCTTGATCTGCAACACACATAATGGACCTATTCTACCTGTACTGATCCTCCTGCAACAGAACAGAGACTAACTCCTCAAATGACAAGGCATTTGGATTGTGTTTCATCATCAACCAAAGAGTAGAAGGAAAACTCTTATATGAATCAGGAAGACCATTCGGAATGGTCTACACAAGTGAGCTATCTAGTATAACCTCATCAGCAAAAATCAATTGTTCCTTCAAGTCTTTGATCTTTGTTAGAAAACCGTCCATGGAATCACCTTCATTCATGTGCTCACTCTCCAACTATTTTTGGAGCTAAGCAACACGAGCCTCATTCCTAGCTTGGTACAATGTGGTAAGAGTATCCCAAGCATCTTTAGCTATTTTGCAAGAGCGTATGTGAGGAATAATGGCACGTCTGACAGACAAATCTATCAATGCATGTGCCTGAGCATCTTCGCCATCCCAATGAATCTGCTCTGTAGTAGGTGCAGCAGAAACTGCAACACGAATAAGAATATGCAAAATATCATCATCTTTGACACCTTCTGCATCAGCTTCAGTACCTGCAGTTGTAACAGTTGCAGGTGTGATAGGACGTTTTTCAACACCCTGCATAATGTTCCACAATCCTTTTACAACCAATACATGTCGCATCATATAAGCCCACAACAAGTAGTTGGTACCATCCAACTTATCCTCAACAGCCAACATACGAAATACATCACTGCTTTCAGCCATGGCCGGTGACTAAAATACCTTGATGCAGAAAATTGACTATATCTCAAAAAGTTGAACAAAACTGCCAAGACAAATTCCGCTAGACATGAAGCAGACTTGGAGACGCTTATACTGGTGAATAGAAACTGGTATATACCTTTTGCACAAAAAGACGAAATAGCCTGCACAAGCACTATGATAGTGCATTCGGAGGCCGAAACGAGCTCAGGTCGCAATTTCGGCACCACTTAGCAAAGCTATTTTGATCTCGAAAACACGCTGAGTATGCTCACCACAATTCGTGTGATTCTGAGATTGCAATCGGAGGAGTGTCAACGGCGCCCTAGATGAAGCGATGACCTACTGTGATACCAATTGTTGGAGTTAGACGTCTGCGGAAGCATGCGAACAACACAAGGAAGAAGAAGAAGAAGAAGCTTGGAGTACAACACACAATACTGAATGTATTACTAGAGAATGTACAAAGATAAGTATACCATTACGGCAATAGGCGTATATACAAGCTGGGGGAAAAAAACCTCCTAAAGAGGGAAAAAAGTGCCCCAACGGTCCTAGTGTGTTTACACACATCACTAGCTAAATATATCAACAGGCAGCACACCTCTCCTTTGAGATCTTCCAAATGATCACACCTCTAATCGCATGTCACAAAGATGAGAAACACCCAATCGCTTCACCCAACAATGCTTGCTTCCAAAGGATTCATCCCTGAACCTGCAAGATATTCTCAAGGGTATGCCAAGCGGACATGGACTTGGGGCATGAGAAGAAGCGGTGCCCTAAGTCCTCGTTGCCATGTAGGCATCTTTTGCTCCATGGGGGTAACCCGCAAATTTTGCTAGTCTTTGCATTGGTCCAAATTCCCTACTGGAGGATTTGCCACATAAGTACCAATTTTCTTATTTTGATGAGTGGATGCAAAATTTACTGGAACTTAAACTCCCATTGCAATCTTGGGCCAATTAAGACACCACTTCCTATTAAGCATGACATGAGGGTCTAGATTCTTTTTTAATCTGGGAATCTTGTTAAGGCTATTTCCATTGAACCATCGAAGACCCTCATGGTGGGGAGGGTCTTGGCCAATGAGGAGGCGGGTCTTGGAGAATTCCCAAACAATGAATCCGCCCTGCAAAAGGGTCCATTCTTCATAGTTCACTCTTACATCTAGATTAATGTCCTCAAATCTAATCCACAGGCATGTAACTTGATTCTAGAGATGTTTCCACAATTGGAAGCCTTTGCTCCAAAGTTTCTTAGCTTTATGGAGGTTCCATGTCTCCACCCCTCTTATGCCCTTGATAGTGAACCAAATTGAATCATACTATCTAGTATCGGCTGCCCACCACGAATCCTCACTTATCCAAACAAACTGTTGACCTTGTTCCAACTCTTCCACAGTGAGCAAACCAAATCCAAGCCACATGGAGAAACCAAAAAAGGGGACAAGTGCAAGGTGAGGAGGCCAAGGTCCTTCCATCCTTGGAGGCCTTTAAGCTTAAGACCCCTACTATTCCTAAAAATAAGCTTGGCCCGAGAGGCTCCACTGTTGCTCCATGTCTTAATTAACCATTTTGGATCCAACTTATTAGCCATGCCTTGGATGTCAAGAATGCCCAAGCCTCCTTGATCTTTTTGGATAATGCAAGTAGTCCCTTCAATTTTTGGGAATCCCCTTTTGTTGGGATCACCTGTCCACAGAAAGTTTCTGCACACCCTTTCCAATTTAACAATCTCTTAGTCTTTTGGTTTTCAACAAGAGAGAAAGTAAATTGTTGAGGAAATCAAGAACATGTTAATCACCATGGCACTTCCTACTAGGTTGATCTGCATATCTTTCAAGTAGGCCAATTTTTTATCAAGCTTCGAGAGAACCAGTTCAATCATTGGCCCACTGATACATCAAATCCCATTGGAATACCCAAGAAGAAAAAGATTTGCCTACTCTGAATTAGCTGACAGCCTTGATCAATAAGGAAGTAGGGAGTGTGTCTTGTAACTGCCCTGAAAGTGATTTTAGAGTGTTTCATTTTGGATCCTCAAGCCACGTAGAATGTATTTAGGCATCTCCAAAAAGTAACAATGATGGTTGTATCATTGTGTACAAATGCATCGGTGTCCTCAGCAATAATCTCATGAACATCTGTTCTTGATTGAGAGGAGGACAGAGCCCACAAATCTTGCCCACGCCACCATAATGTTTCACAAGGCAACTTAGACCCTCAGCAACAATAGTAAAGAGGAGAGGGGTGAAGAGGCATCCTTGCCTAATAGAGCATTTGAGTCTGATAGCTTGAGAAAGTTGGCCATTGATGTTAATCTGAGCTGATATATTTCCCTGCAATGTCGAGACCATCTTAGTGAACTTGTGACCAAAACAGAGGTCTTTCAAAGATTGAAGAAGGAAGTCCCACTCAAGCCTATCATAGGCTTTGTCAAAGTCAATGTTAATAAAGATTACATCTTGAGGAGATTCTTTAGCATAATCGAGAACTTCCCAGAATAATAGCTTCCAAGATAGACCTCCCCTTGATGAAGCCTTTTTGGTCTTCACTCAACCACATTTGTAAGTGGTTGTCAATTCTATTAGCAATAACTTTAGCAAGGATCTTGTAACCTGTTTGTAACATTATAATTTGGTGCCAATTCTCAATCTTGTTTTTGTTTCCTCTTTTGTGAATAAGCTTGATAATGCCATTATTGAGAAATTTTGGTAATGCACCAAACGAAACCACTCCTTGCCACACCAGATGCAGAGGAGCAGTCACCACATGTTGGAAGGTCTTGAAAAACTCATTGGTGAGGCCATCTAGACTCGGACTTTTCCCATTAAGAA
>CM035440.1:64639629-64714629 GCA_020310875.1 Ceratopteris richardii | reverse complement strand
GTAGAATACCGAAGTAGGAAACATAAATCTCTCATAAATCAAAACTATAGCCAGCTACACATAAAGTAGAAGAAAAATTCGCAGTACCCCATTAGCTACCAGCTCGATCATATCGTTATATGTCGGATTATTGTCTTGAAGATTTGATGGAAAGTCAAAACATGTGTAATGGATGGAGAGGTTGAGAGGGAGGGAGCCAGAATCGACCAGTGCCCGAATCGCCGCATGAAAGACATCAATACAATACCCTGTGACATTCGCCCTGTTCGAACAATTCACAAACTGACGCAGACTAAGGATATTGGGCACTAGCACCTTCAAGTCGGCATCTTGTTTCAGCGCTACTATTTTGGGCGCCAAGATGTTTTCTGGGCATTGGTCTTTTTGGGAGGAACTTGAATGCTGAGGGTCTGAAACATTGATTGTTGCATGAGTATGACCACCGGCGATAATAATCAGTAGAAGCAGAAGCGTAGAACGGAAATAAAAAGAAATCGAACTCAATGACAGAGATGTCTGAAGCGAGCTGAATCCAGGTGCCGCAATGATCCGGCATCCATGCAACCTCTCTTGCCAGTGAAGGGATGAAGACAAGGATCGTGTCGTCGGCGAGATACCGCGACAATAATGGCATGGAGAAAATTTTCCATGCATGGACGTGCAATGCTTCCTTTGAATTGATGGACTTGTTTGCATGTCAATGAGTATGGTTACTTACATACGGCAAGCGAGTATACTGTATGAGTATGGTGTCATCAGGCGTTCATGCTGAGACAAAGCATGTCCAGGTTGCTCCTATCGTTTGCTCTTGTTTACGGTATCTGGCCTTTAACTGGCTATCCAATTTTCAAAAACAGATTTGCACAACATCGCAGCACTTGCTGTGCTTCCTCCTATCGATTATAGTCAAACAAGGAGCCTTATTATGTCAAAGACTAGAAAAATGTATTCCATGCAGTACCTTTGACTTTTTATATAAATTTGCCGATTGGAAAATAATGCATATACATACTATTTTCATGAATCCAGCTCTTTATGGTGCACTTTTCAAAAGGAAGTTCAGCTATAGCCTACTCTCCCAAGCTTGGACAGGTTGACACCTTGGAAGTAACAATGGTTGTTAAAAAGAAGTTAGATCGTTGAGATTTACTCTTCAATTTTACTTTGAAGTAATTGAAAGAACAATGAAAGGCGAGTATAGCACTCATGGGACCTTTGAATCTCATAAAGCAGACCTCCAAATCCCATAAAGCAAAGGATAGAGGTCTAACAACTACTAGGATACATAGCATGAGGCCTGCTAAAGTAGCAATCAAGAAAAGATGTCCCTAAAGCCAGATGAGGTAATTGGTTGTTCTTGTTGGTGCGCTTCCTATGAAGGTAAGAGGTAGAAAGAGGATGGACCTTTTCAATTAATGCACCCCCATTCATAGTAGGCATGTATGTGACACATGCATTTCCTAAAATCATTGGGATTCACACACTTCCCCATGTCATTTTTAGGTTCTACTAGAAAAGAATGACCACATATATAATATGTAAAGAAATCTTGTTGTGCCTCAAGTAGCTGGGATGTTAATGAGTTCTACGAAAAGCATGGGTTACTATTCTATAAGACCCTATTGTATGTCCTCCAAGAAAGCCTAGGATCCAAACACTTCAATAACATCATGACAACCTTGCAACATGACATTTTGGAGTGAATAAAACAATAGAACTCATATCAAGGGGTTTTTGGTGGCCTCAAATGTGGAAGGAAGTCAAAGAATATATCCAAACTTGTGACACTTGCAATAGATCTAAGGTGTCGTGACATAAACCTCATGGCCTCTTGCAACCTTTACCTATTTTAGAAAGGCCATGGGCTTCATTATCTATGAATTTCATCATAGATCTACCCAGGTGAGATAAGTATGATGCCATTCTTGTTATAGTGGATAGATTCACAAAGATGGCACACTTCATTCCAACTACCAAAGCAATCACAGGTGCAGCCACATTTGACTTCCTTCCACATTTGAGGCCACCGAAAACCCTTTGCAAGATCTAGCTTTTGGAATAGCCTTTACAAGATCCTTGGTGCTCAAGTTAAATTCTCTACAACCAATCATCCACAGAACGATGGACAAAAAGAATGGGTGAATCAAATCCTAGAAGAGAATCTCCATTGCACCATCAACTATCATCAAAATGATTGGTTTGAGCTTTTACCTTTTGCAGAGTTCGCCTATAACAATAGTGTTCATACATCTACCAAGCAGACTCCTTTATTTGCAAATTATGGAAAACATCCAAAGATGGACATACAAACCTCAAATCATGTCAAGAACCCAGCTACCAGAGACAAGGCCCAGTATCTCATGGATATTCACAAAGAATTCAAGGAAGAGATTCATAGAGCTCAAGAACAATATAAGTATTATGCAAATCAGCATCATGTTCAAAATGCATCCTATCACATTGGAGATAAAGTATGGTTACTCAGAAGTAATTTGAAAACATCAAGACCTTGTGCAAAGCTAGACCATCAAAGATTTGGTCCGTTCATAATCTTGGCGGAGATTAATACATTCACTTTAATCAAGCTCTAATTACCAATACCATGAGAATACATCGAATTCTCCATGTTTCCATGTCGGAACCATATCAGATTTCACCATTGAGGGGGTAGAGACCTAGTCCTTCACCACCTATCGAGATTGATGATCATGAAGAATTCGAAGTTGAGCATGTCATATATTCGAGAATATCTGGAGGAAGGTTGGAGTACCTTGTTCATTGGAAAGGGTATGATATCGGGATCATACTTGGGAATCTGTAGAAAACCTTCAAAGAATACCAATCAAGATTCAAGAATTTCATAAGAAAAATCCATCGAAGTCGAGACTAGACAACATGACTGCTCCTCGTGGAACTTGTCTATTGAGGGGGAGGTGATGTCATGGACAAAGAAAACCATCGTAAACCTCGGATTCCATGTGACTTTCTATATCTCCTAATTGGTTCAGAATTTGGAGAAACTAATTCTTCCATTGTGCCATCCAAAACATGCCAAAACCCTAAGATCAATTGTCTACTTGCTAGATTATGATATCCGAAGGTCTTGTTTCAGATTGCTGACATGATCGATGACATCATCAATTTGTAACCTCCTTTGATAACTACCCTTGAACACCTATAAAAGGAAGGCTTGGCCACATATATCTTCAATCTTGCCTATGTCAGTCTTGGGAGCTCAAGGAGTCATGACCTCCAACTAAGTGCTTTTCAAGTTCTAGTTCAAGTTCTATTCTTGTCCTTTGTTCTAGTCTTGTCTAGTCTAGTATTCTGGACATCCTCTCTTGTCCTATTGGAATCTCATAGTATGAGATCCTTTCCAATTATTCTTTGTATCTAGTTCATCTCCTTGAAAGGATTTCTTGTATCAGTCCCTGGTTATGGGACTTCTTGTATCAGTTACATAATCTTGTATTATTTCCCTTGTGTGGGTGATCATGTAATTAAAAGTATAATCTTGAAATCTTGTCTAGTCTAATCAGAGGGCACAATCTAGTGCTCCGTGGACATTAGAACTTATGTGGAAATTCTTTGTCCAATGTTATGTGATCATTATAGGTTTTAAAGAAAGAATCTATATTGATGGGACTCACATGCTTTTCTAGTGAGAACCAAAGCATGATCTGTTAATAACTATCAATAAGACTACCCTTTCATGGTGCTCGAAAAGAGCATCAAATGACCAAGACCTAGATCCGATTCCACTGACACCACATGAACGAAATGATAATGAAACAACTCATATAGGTGTCCTAATTTTTGCGAAATCTTTCTAGAGACTCTAATAAGGTGGTCCGTCACTGGCATACTCAAAGAGAAGCATATATTGTGGCTTCCAAGAGTTGGCATACTCAAAGAGAAATCAATATCTTTAGGCTCCCTTGAGACTCAAACTTCTCTACTCGTAAGGTTGTTGTAGATGGAAGAATGGAGTGTGTGTAAGGTGTTTTGGCTATGCATTCACATAAGGTGACAAAACTTCAACAAAAATACTTAAGAGAAATTTAAGCATGTTCGCTCAAATGGTTGGGCCTTTTGGCTTTCAATGTTGGGGCTGGGGGTTCAACCGTTGGGGTTGTGTTTTTACCGAAGTACAGTACCGTATAAACAAAATTGAAAGAGGTGGTTAGTAGTTCAAAAGCTTGTCATAGTTTTAAGAATTTCGGAAAAACAATCCTTCATGTTTATTCGAAGATCATATCATTGAATGGAATCACTTCCTTCATAATCACAAGTGTTGTCCTTGAATTTCGAAAATAATTCAATTCAATTCATATTAACATTCATAAAAGTTTTCATAATTCTTCAAAGCAAATTTGATTTAAGAAAATTGTGGATTGAATGAGAAAGGTGCAAAACATTAAGTCGTACCAAATTACATTGAACATCATTCTCAATCCTTCATCAAAGAACAAATTCTTGAAGTTCATGAATTAGACCAATTAATGCGTCCAAGATGTAAAGGTGATAGTTTTGTAATATTCAAGAAAAAATGTATATAAATGTCATTGTGCAATTCCTATGCTTTGAACTCAACAATTTTGGAGCATAAGTATGAACGCATAAAGGTTGCCATGTGTGAATTTGTGTTCAATCTTAATAGAATAGAATAGTCAAGAGAACAATAAAGAAAGAGTGTATTGTGTCCATCAAATCGAACACAAGTCCTATACATTTAGGCCAGCGGCAACACAAAAAATACCGCTCCTTTCATAGCATACTACCCCAATCATTAAGATGTGAATGCAATTTGACATAAAATGTATTCCAAAAAAACAACTTATTCGGAATCTTTTACAGAATGCAGACACAAATAGTTTAACACTTTACAAAAGTGGAGATATCAAAATGTATGACACCAAAACAATTATGGATCCATCAGAGATTGTTTTAGCAAGCATTCAGAAGTTTAGGGCAATGTGGCGTAGAGATTAAAGAATACTCAGAGCATATGAACAGATTTAATTCATTCTTAGATTCATATAAAAGAGTTCCTGTGGATAAAACTTATGTGTGAAGTGTTCTTTAGATATATCTCCCCCTTTGACATCCTTCTAGATCTCCAAAGGCATCAATTCTTCTATAATTCAGTCCTTCCTTCATCTTTTGATGTCTTCAACTCCATATTCTCCCTCCTTATTAAGTATAACAATGCTCTCTAATAGTTTGCCCGATGCTCCACCTCTGATTAATCTCTGATATCCACTGTGTTCAAATTTGCTCTCCTCTGATATCCTCCAACTTCTCAATTGACCATTAATTAGCACCTACCTTTGAGTTCTCCTTCATCGTCGAGAGGAATATGTCCCGACACCTCTGCATGGTATTAGATGTGATCTTTCAATCCAAAGGAGAGAATGGCATGTCTGTTCACCTAGTGCAAGTATTAGATATTTTGTAACTGATGGGTTTTTATTACATGCATTCAAGAATATGGATCCTTTGATTCGGATCAACTACAACACCTATGCTTCCAGCCGCATGGTTTAGCTGGTGAGCAGATCGACCCACACGAGATTGCATCATCTACCTCTCGTGGGTCATCTTCCGACATGAGCAGAGGAGACTTACAAATATCGACATGGGCTGGTTTTACTATTGCAGGACTTGGAGGGATGCAGTAAAGTCATTTCATGGGACAGACTATCGTAAAATGAGCTTTTGAACTTGGTTTAGAGTTTTTTCGTTGATGTTTATGAACATCATTTCAATCTGTCTAATTTCATGAATGTGCTTTGTTGCAAGACTGTAGATATAGATATTTTGATCCCTCTATTTTTTTGTATGGCAGTAGTGTGCCACAATAGATTTTATATTTTGGTTCATATATGGTAGTGGTGTGCCATAGTTTTGTATTTGCTTTATATATGGTAGTGTTTTTGTACATGGTTCATTAACGAAATATATGTTTTGTACATGGTTCATGGTTCGTTGTGCTCCTACATGTCTTTTATGTTCAATAATGTGTTTTGCTTTATCAAATCTTGTTTTGGTTGCCAGTCATCTAAATACTAAACTAGCAACCACTAGAGTACATGTCGTGACATGTACTCGATTTTTTTTGTGGGCAGAGTATATTGTCCTTTGCTACACAACAACATTGTCATGTTGTTGCAACAAGGGACACTTCACTCTTCCCAACAAAAATTTTGCAGATATGGTCATCGGTATACACATCAGTATTGCAAGGGTAATATTGATGCTTATACTGTCAATATTGCCAAGGAAATACCAATGCTTATATCGTCAGTATTGCCAATGAAATATCGGTGTTTATACCAATGGATATATCGATGCGTATGCAGGCATCACATATAGGCTTATATCGATGCCTATACTAGTGCTTATAATAGTGCATTTACCAATGCATATACTGATGTGTATACCAACACATATATTGATGCTTATATTGACACTTATATCGACAACTATTTCGATGTCGGGGGTATTTTCCACGTGTATTTTTATCGGTATGAGAGAAGATATGGGGCTCATATGTTGTAATGTCCATATATTTTTGTTTATCTTTATTTTGCAAGTAGCTTCAAAGTATGAATCTTCATCAACTCTTCTCAGTGCATGTTTTTCCCCAAACTATCACAAACAAGTAATTCTTGGTGACTTACAAATGATCTCATCAACATTCAACATTTCAAAACATTCAATATAAAAGATAAGCGAGTTAGAAGCTCTTGAGCTTAAAGTTTTATTATCATTTATCAAGTATCAGAGAGGAAATTTCATCGCGACATTTGATCCCACTAAACCTGCACATCGTCCCAATGGGCCAATGTTATATAAACAACAAATGCTAAAGACTGAACTACCTAGCAAGACCACCTCAAGTAAGAGAGAGCACGTATCCAGCCATATATATACCTCTAGGCCAAGGGGATGCATGTCTTGGGATTGTCCAAGTGTCCAACCAAGTGTCCCTCATGTGGACACTTTCCCAAGGGATCATTACATGCATTCTAATTTCCATAGGTCTATCACATGCCTTCTAAATCAAATGAGGATTCTTCTCTCACATACACCCAAGGTGGATCCAAGAGAAGCTTCTCCCAAGATAAAGGTTCCCACACCTTATGATAAATCAAATCTAAGGTTCCAGCCATTCAATTGGGAGCTCATATGAATAAATACCCTAAGGGTTAAAACTAAGGGTTCAACCCAAAGGTTCAAAGCATGTTCCAAGGGTAATTCAAGGGCTAAATCAAGGCAAATATACATCATATTCTAACCTTTAGAATCCATATATCTAGCCTTCTAAACCCATGAATTATACAACGTTCTCCCTCCCTTAAAACATTTTCATCCTAAAAAATGATTAGAAGTATCATATGTGGAGTATTCCCTCATGCACCATGATCTATATTATGAGCATGTCTTTCTCTCTCTTTTAGATTCATTTCTTGTAATCAGATAAGGGCTAATACCTTCCTCAAGTGTGAAAGGAAAAGAATCATAATCCCTACCCAAGTCACTTTCCGTTAGTCCAATTCAATGTACATGCATGTCTTGTACCCATGGACTAGTGAAATGGATGGAGTTCTCTATTGGTCTTAGCTTCCCTTTGGCACTCTCACAAACTTTGAGTTCCAAAAAATGTTAGATTTCTATACACTTTGTACCTTCTTAGAAATGTATATTTTTTAGGAGTCTACGATAGAGATCTTATCTCTATCTTGAAAGGGATAGAAACTAGATTCATCTTCCACTTTCAACAGAAAGAAGAGGACTCTCTAGATGTCTTGTACTTGACTTATTCTTCTATAGCCCTTTTCAAATACAAATATAGTTTATTTGTATTTTTTAGGACTTAGCTAAAGGTATGAACTTAGCAAAGTGGGTCTACTGAGTCCCTACCAAAACATGCTCAATAATGAGGAGAAATACTATCTTCTCATTCTTTGGAAAGTTAGGTGGATTTATGTCAATCATCCAAATTTTCTTGAAACATAAGGTTCAAGTATTCCAAATGATAGATAATACACCCAAATTTGAAAGTTCATGTCTAGTAGTGGATCCCTATCTTGATATTCCCTAGATTAATCCTTGGAACATTTCTTTGTTCTTGTATGGTTTAATACTTTTGGAAATCTTTGACATTCAAGACTTTATTGATCCAATGAGTAAAATCATGTCTTTAGGAATCAAAATTACTTAGTAGACCTTTCTTTTAGATAACTACCCAAGTTCTTTATTCATCTTAGCTTAGTAGCTCCTTCTAAAGGGTAATACTATTTAACTATCTTAAACCAAATTTGGTTTATAACCAAGATAGTTATGTACACTAACCTCAAAGATCACCAAAGATCTTCAAAGAGAAACAATCATTCATTTTTACCAATTCCTTCAAATACTCAAACTAATTGAGGAACAATACTTATCAATCCATCAAGATATCTTTTGGATAACTCTTCTATCTATTGAATGGAGTTAAATGATTCAAGTTTTATTTTCTTTAAGCTCCAAAGTCTTACCAGAGAGATACCTCTTTCTTGGCATCTTATCCCAAACCCTTATAGGAACTTAGTGAACAAACTTGAATCACTTATCTCATCATTTAAAGATTTAAAAAGATGATCTTTTATAGATCATTCTATCATTCAAGGCTTGAAGAAGCTTGAATTTAAGCAAGTTCCTCACTTTTGGAGTTTGAATAAAAAAACTCCCTAAAGTTTTTATCCTCATTTACTAAACTATCTAAAGTTGGCAATGCATTCTACAAAAAAGAATGCATTTTCTTAAGAGGATAAAGGATAGCATTTTCTAGGGCAAATGTAATTTTATTCCATTTACCCTTTTGCAAATACAACCAAGTGCATTTAATTGGTTCAAGGAGGTACATTTATACACCTCTTAATGAACATATGACCTTAATGTCAATGGTCTTATCATTAGGACTTTTCTTGATGCTTTCTATCGGATCTTGAGTCTCTTTTCTCTTTGGTCATTAGAGGAAATTCTCAACAAGAGTCAATTCCCACTATCCCATACCAGTGAATTCTTTCTCCAATCCATATAATTACCTCCCTAACCTTTCCACATGCCTTGTATTTTCAATGCTCTCTGATCATTTGCTATGATCATGAATTCCATCTTGGAATTCCTTGGTATCATATTCATAGAGCAAAGAATAAGGTTTTTAAATCTCATGCCAATTAATCTTATATCTCATAGATTTCTTTGGTCGACCTTTAAACTTTCCTTCGCATGATTTATCAAATCATTAAAGTTTTGATCCCTTTGACAAGTTTAAGTCATTTGATTTTCCCAAAATTCCTGTAGATTTGATAAGTTGAGATAAGACCAAGTCTTTCTCCTATAGATCCCTTCTTCAATGATATTTAACCATGGGATTTTCTTAGGATCTTTCACTTATACTTTCATGATTTTTCATCTAGCTTAAGCCTTTAACATCATGTTGATGTTCTCCAAACCTTTAAATGTTCTTCTTCTAGGGATCAACAATTATATGTCGTCCTTTGACTCAAGAAAGTTTACATGCTTACTGATCCAAATTTTGGATCCATCTTATACATTCTCAAGTACGCTACCATGGATATGCTTTAAGTCCTTGGGTAGATTGCCATATTTTACTACCAAATTGGAATTATTTAATGAATTCCCTTCTTGCATATCTAATTCTTACTTTGTTTTTTATTACATCAAACACACTTAGGTACATGATATCAAATGTGTTGGAGTTTGAGGTCTACGGAAGCACATGATTAGCACAAGGAAGAAGAATAAGCTTGGAGCACAACACACAATACTGAATGTATTACCAAGAGAATGTACAAAGATAAAATACCCATTATGGTTATAGGGATATATACAAGTCGGGGGGAAAAAACCTCCTAAAGAGGGAAAAAGTGCCCCGGTGGTCCTAGTGTGTTCACATACATCACTACCTAAATATCAACAAACCCCCCCTAGGAGTGCTGGGGTGAACGAGAAGCTAGCACTCATGTATAACGAAGTGCCAAGCTATGTGGAATCAATCCACAAAAGGAAGTAAGCCCAAAGATTTGCAAAAAGCTTCAAACTTCTTCCTAGGCAGAGCCTTTGTGAAAAGATCTGCAATGTTCTCTTGTGTGGGCACATATGCCAAACTGATCTCTCCAGTAGAGAACCTCTCCCTAACATAATGATAGTGCAGCTCGATGTGCTTAGTGCGAGCATGGAACACAGGGTTCCTCGCAATTGCCAATGCTCTCTGACTATCAATGAAGATGGTGGTGACAAAAGATTGACCATCACTCAAATCAACCATAAGGCACTTGAGCCACACACACTCAACAATCACTATGAAAGTTGTCTTATACTCAACCTCAACTAGAAGTGGCCGTAGTAGGCTGCTTCTTGCTCAACCAACATATACATGAGCTACCAAGCATGAAGCAAAAGCCACTACTGGACACACAAGTGTCATAACAATCAGCCCAGTCAGAGTGAGAAAAAGCATGCAAATCTGGCGATAGTGATCCCCCATTGGGATAAAACAATCCAAGTAGTTGGGTACCACTCAAGTAGTGAAAGATGCTCGGCAATGCATAAAATTGCCCATCTATGAGACATCAAAGTAAATATCTAACCAAGTAATGCATAAGTAAATCAAGCATCCAAAAACCTACTGATAGAGAACTACATCAAATGCATTTCTAGCATCATGAAGGCTCAACCATAAACATGTATCCATAGGAGTGGCAATAGGTTTAAAGTCTTCAAGGCAAAATGCTACAATAATGTATGAATATATTTTGCTTGACACAAAGCTATTCCACCATCAACTTGCATAAACTGAATGCCCAAATAATGATGCAAATGCTGCAAATCTAACATCTCAAATGAGGCATGCAAATCAGCCTTAAAATCAGCAATATGCTTTTCATGAGGACTAGTGAGAAGCATGTCATCAACCCTAGACAACAATGATCAAAGTCACATCATTTGCATGCTTAACATATAAGTTGCTCTCAATTGGACTATTCTCAAAACCATGTGAAATTAGGTAGGCATGTATTTTTTCATACCAAGCACATGGTGCTTGCTTCAAACCATATAATGCCTTTGTCAACTTGCACACTTGGTTTTCGTGCCTTTTCTGCATAAAGCCATGGGGCTGAAAAACATACACTTCTTCATGCAAGTCACCATTCACGAATGCAGTTTTAATGTCCAACAAATGTACATTCCAACCATGATGAGCTGCAAGTGCACCAATGCTATGAACAATAGTCATTCGGCATGTAGGAGCAAAGTTCTCATCAAAATCAATGCCTCTTTCTTGAGCATAACCCTTTGGAACAAGCCTAGCCTTATACCTGTCAGATGCTTTATTTGTGCCAGGGATCAAAAAGAACCTGTTATCACTCTCTGCATTAGCCAAGATTGGCTTGGTTGTGAAATTTGTTGATGACAGGTGTACAGTTCATGATCTGTCAAATGGCGATGTGATTATTGCTTCTGGCATTTTATGTCGTGGGCTCTATAAGCTCATAGACTATGAAAGATCTGAAAATGATTTGGCATGTGCAGTAAATAATTCTCAAGCTATGTCAGATGCAAAGCTTTGGCATGCACGCTTTGGCATGCACGCTTTGGTCATCTAAATTTTGCTAGTTTGCTACGCCTACAGAAATCTGAAATGGTGTCCTCTTTGCCCAAACTTGAGGCACCTGGAAAACATGTTTCTGAAGGC
This sequence comes from Ceratopteris richardii, assembly GCA_020310875.1. Lineage (NCBI taxonomy): Eukaryota > Viridiplantae > Streptophyta > Polypodiopsida > Polypodiales > Pteridaceae > Ceratopteris > Ceratopteris richardii. Next base: position 64,702,862 of record CM035440.1, on the reverse strand, counting down.
TATATTTTGGAAAAAATATAGTGTTCCTCCTTTCCAAAAGATGGTTCAGTTCGGGCTAGACAGGAATTGCAGCTTGTCCATAGTGATGTCTGTGGTCCTATGCAGACACCCTCTTTTGGAAATTACCTTTACTTCATGACTTTCATTGATGATTTTTCCAGGCATGCATGGGTATATCCACTCAAAGCAAAGTCTGAAGTGTTCATGTGCTTTAAACAGTTTTTGGTTTTGGCTGAAAATATGTCAGCATGTAAAATTGGCACCCTCCGTTCTGATCGAGGGGGGGAATATATGTCTTCTGATTTTAATGCATTTCTGGCTGAACGTGGGATAAAACACCAGTGTACAATGCCGTATACACCTCAACAGAATGGAGTTGCTGAATGGAAGAACAGGTCTCTCATGGAGATGGCGAGGTGTATGGTCAAGAGTCAGGCTTTACCTCATAGTTTCTGGCTTGAGGTTGTCATGTGTGCAGCATATGTACTGAATAGGTGTCCCACTAAAGCACTGCAATCTATCATGCCATATGAGGCTTGGCATGACCGCAAGCCATCTGTTGCTCATCTGCTTGTTTTTGGTTGTTTGGCATATGCACTAGTGCCTGAACAACATCGCAGAAAATTGGATGATAAGGCAGTAAAATGTATTTTTGTTGGGTACAGTTCTGAAAGTAAAGGCTATCGTCTGTATCATCCACAGACTAAACGCATTCTGGTTAGTCGTGATGTTGTCTTTGTGGAAGATGCTATTCAACCATTGCTTTCATGTACTAAGGAGACATCTGTTAGCTCTAAAGACATCTATGATACTTTGATGCCTCTTTTTACAGGTGGACAGTCTAGTGCTGGTCCTAATGAGGCAACTTCTCAGCCTTTGCAGGTTTCATATGATGATGCAGATCATTCTATTTCTGATGTAGATTTACATGATGCACTTGTTGATGAGAGAGCTAATATTGAGCAGGCAAAAACTATGCCAAAATGGCTGGTGCAGACTTTGCGTGACAATAAATTAGATGCACCTTTGTCATATCGTACTCGTTCAGGCTCTCATAGTGCCTCCTTTGCATCAGATTGCCATGCTATGGCTGCGTCTAGACTCTCTGATGAGAATGACTCTGTTTCTTTTGATGAAGCACAGAATTCAGAAAATTGGATGGCTGCTATGCAATCTGAATATGATGCTATAATAAAGAATGGTACATGGTCTTTATGTGACTTGCCTCATGGAAAGAAGGCCATTGGCACTAAGTGGGTATACAAGCTAAAGCGTAAACCTGATGGTATAGTTGACAGGTATAAGGCTAGGCTTGTTGCAAAGGGTTATGCGCAGGAAAGAGGCATTGATTTTGATGAGACCTTTGCACCTACATGCCGTATGACTACTGTTCGGAGCATTTGTGCACTTGCAGCCCATCATGGTTGGAATGTACATCAGTTGGACATTAAAACAACATTTCTGAATGGTGACTTGCATGAAGAAGTGTATGTTTTTCAGCCTCGTGCCTTTGTGCAGAAAGGGCATGAAAACCAGGTGCGCAGGTTAAAGAATGCATTATATGGTTTAAAGCAAGCACCACGTGCTTGGTATGAGAAGATACATGCCTATCTGGTTGCACATGGTTTTGAGAACAGTCCAACTGAAAGCACCTTATATGTTAAGCGTGCTAATGATGTGCTTCTGATCATTGTTGTCTATGTTGATGACATGCTGCTCATTGGTCCTATTGAGAAGCATATTGTTGATTTCAAGGCTGATTTGCATGCCTCATTTGAGATGTCTGATTTGGGGCATTTGCATCACTATTTGGGCATTCAATTTATGCAAGTTGATGGTGGAATGGCTTTGTGTCAAATGAAATATATTGACACATTATTGCAGCGTTTTGGCCTTGAAGACTGTAAGCCTATTGCCACTCCTATGGAGACAGGTTTACGATTGAGTCTTCATGATGCTGGAGATGCATTTGATGTTGTTCTCTATCAGCAGGATGTTGGATGCTTGATTTACTTATGCATTACTCGGCGAGATATTCATTTTGCTGTCTCACAGATGAGCAGGTTTATGCATTGCCCAAGAGTCATGCATTGGAAGGCGGTTAAGCGCATCTTTCGCTACTTGAGTGGTACTCGGCTACTTGGGTTGTTTTAACCCAAGTGGGGATCACTACCGCCAGATTTGCATGCTTTTTCTGACTCAGATTGGGCTGGTTGCTATGACACTCGTGTGTCCATCAGTGGTTTTTGCTTCATGCTTGGTAGCTCATGTATATCTTGGTTGAGCAAGAAGCAACCTACTGTGGCCACTTCCAGTTGTGAGGCTGAGTATAGGGCAGCTTTCACAGCGACTGTTGAGTGTGTGTGGCTCAGACGCCTTATGGCTGATTTGGGTGTTGGCCAGTCTTCTGCCACCACCATCTTCACTGACAGTCAGAGCGCATTGGCAATTGCAAGGAACCCTGTGTTCCATGCTCGCACTAAGCACATTGAGGTGCATTATCACTATGTCAGGGAGAGATTCTCTTGTGGGGAGATCAGCTTGGCATATGTGCCCACGTAGGAGAACATTGCAGACCTTTTCATGAAGGCTCTGCCTAGGGAGAAGTTTGAAGCTTTCCGCAAAGCTTTTGGCTTACTTCCTTTTGTGGAGTGATTTCCACATAGCTTGGCACTTGCTTATACATGCGTGCCAGCTCCTTGTTCACCGCATCACTCCCACGGGGGATCTGTTGTTATATTTAGGTAGTGATGTGTGTGAACACATTAGGACCGCCGGGGCACTTTTTCCCTCTTTAGGAGGTTTTTTTCCCCCGGTTTGTATATACGCCTATTGCCCTAATGGGCTACTTATCTTTGTACATTCTCTAGTAATACATTTTTCATTATTGTGTGTTTGTTCTCCAAGCTTCTTCTTCTTCCTTGTGCTGTTTGCGTTCTTCTGCACACGTCTAACTCCAACAGCATGCTCTTTGTTTATTCTATTTTTCCATCTCATCTTTCTTGCTAGAGCTATTTGCTAGTTAGGTGTACCATATCAACCATTCTACTTGCTCACTTAGTTAGCCTGTTAGCATTGTCATGCAAGAAATGAATTCCAAAACACAAGACTACATAATGGTTTTTCACCTTAAACACATGAAAATCAAGCTTCAAAAATCCATCTTATTAAGGATATAATTTATTTGTCCATGAGGACTTAAGATAAAATTGGAAGGCTAGATATCGAGCTGATTGTTCACATGAAAATCAATTCGTGTGGAATCTACAAAAAAATAAAGTGAAAGTGTTCTATCCCCGATTTTGAGTGGGAGTTCCCTATAAAAAAAGAAAAAAATACATAATGAATAGAAAAATACTAATTGCATAATGTTTCAATCCTTTGGATACATGTGGAAGATCAATCAACAAAAAGAAGCAAGTCATATCTTTGCAAAAGCTTCAAACGTTTGAGAAAGTAGATCCTTTGTGAAAAAGTCAACAACATGATCATTGTGTGGGTGCATAGGCCAAATAAATATCTCTATTAAAGGTCTCCTTGGCTTAATGATAGTGGCACCTTATGGGCTACCATGCATGAAGTCAAAACCACTTATAGGAGTGTCATAATCACAAGTCCAATGAAAGTAGAAAATTAAATCGTAATTATGGTGGCACGAAGGGATAAAATGAACCCAAGTTTCTATATATAAGTTAAATGGTGAAAGATATGCTATCTGAAAACTTGGGTTCATTTTACCAACTATCATGATGGAATAGGTGAAATGATTTGTGCATGTGATAATATTTCCATTAGGGGAAGGCTCAATTGATGTGAAGAAATTGCGTTGAGAGGTGATATGTTTACTCATTTTACTATCAAAGTACCAAACATATGAATCCATAATAGATATATAATGATCATGAGATGATGGATAATAACTAAATTGTGTGGTAATTCCCATTTTACACTTTGAAGTAACTTTGCAAACTCTATTTTAGCAACAGAAGATTTTGTAACAGCCATTCCTACCTCTTTCTTATTTGCTTCCTAAGCAACAATTTCAGGCCAATTTTGTATAGCATGATCATTTCCCTTAGAATACTTGCAAACTTGTTTTTGCTTTTCTTTCTTTTCATGTTTGTCTTCCTTACTTGATTGTATAGCATTTACAAATTTTTGCTTACTAAACGAAAAGCCACCTTTACGCTTGCCCTTGTGACCAAGAACAAAGGTATGATGTACAACATACATAATGGGCCAATTTTGCAATGATTAATCCTCCTAAAAAAAAATTTCTAAGTGCTCACGAATTTGGAGTAACCTTCATCATTAACATAAAAATATAAGAAAAACTTCGATAAGAATCAAGAAATCCATTGAGAATCATTTGCACACTTCAAGTATCTAGCAAAATTTTGATCTCTAAAAATCAATTGCTAACCTTTAAATCTTTGATCTTTGGAAGGAAAATGTCCATAGGATCACCTCCATTCATATACTAGTTCTCTAGTTATTTTCAAAGGTAAGCAATGAGAGCCTTATTTCTTTCTTGATACAATTGGGCAAGAATATAATAAGCATCAATCTTTTAGATGAACAACCCTAAGGAATAATGCTATGCTTGATAGAAAAATCAATAAATTCATGTGAATTGTGTCTCTTCCATCCTATCAAAGTATTTATGTAGTGTTTGAGGTGCTAATGTTATATGCGATATGGTCAAAATAGGGGTTAGAAGAGGACTTGAAAGAGGATTTGCCCAAAAAATGAAACCTAGAACATTCTCAACATGATCTCTATTAGCTTCATCTTTTAACATTTGTATTTGTAACATAATGTATTTAAATACATTGCATGATATTCTAGAATCCTTCACAACCAATCAAGGTGCATCATTCATGGCCACAATGGGTATTCCTACCATCCAAATTATCCTTAATAGTCAACATGCAAAATACATCATTGTTCTCAACCATGGTTTGTGATTGTATGCTAATGTAGAAAGTGGTTTGTTTCTTAAAAAACTTGAATATAAGTACCTTATAGATCTCTTCTACACTTATAAAAAACTTCAAAGCACATACATTGGTGAATAGAAAGCCAAATGAAAATTCATACAAAAGGAAAAAATAATAACATGTGTGAGTGTTTGTGTGTGTATGCATATGCATGTGTGTGCTAAAGTGTAAGGGAATGTGAGGAAATAATGTCCCATTGACAGAGACACTGATTCTACTTCCAAATTTGCAAGAAGTCCTTTAAATTTTCTTGTAAAAGGAAAAATGCCAAAACTACACAATAACTACTAAAGACTCCACATAAGATAATTCATTGCATCATCAAAAGAAGAAATAGGAGATTTTATACCATTCATGACATGCTCTCATCACTCTACTTTTCAATAACTCTCTTTGTGCCCATCATAGTGAAGCAAGGTTTCTTTTTCTTTATTTTCTAAGTGTAGTTGCAAAAATTTTTGGAAAAATAATGACACAAAAATTAAAACAAAATAAAATAAGGAATGGATAATAAAAATAAAATACAAAAAAATACAAGTTACACACTCCTATTCCTTTCTTTGCGCTTAAAAGAGAAAATAAAACATTTATATACATACATTATTATTTTTTTCTTTTTTCTTTTCATTTATATATTTTTTCCTTGATTTTTTTTCTATAGTTTCTTATATATTTTTTCAAAAAATTTCCCATCTTTCTTTTGATTCATTGTAAGAGGAATTCCTATACTTTCATCCCCTCCTAGCTCTTTTACTAATATAAAAAGAGCTTGCTCTGGTGCGTGGGTGATTGCACATCTGCTGCCTAGTGAGTGAAAAGCTTTGTAATATAGCCCTACATATGCATAGTTTGATTATGCAATAATTCTTATGGTTCAAAATGAAGGTCTTAAGTGAATCACTTGAGTGGTTTTCTGATGTTGAGGCTTTATATTGATTTTTTTGTGTTTTTTCTTTGTGTTTGAATTTTATTTCGTATCTGTTGTATTGATTTTTTTCTTCCAATACCACTTTGCGCTATTTCCTTGATTTTCTAATTGTTTTTATTTGTTATTAATTCAATTTTTGATGAAGCTATTTGATTCTGCTTTGTTCTTTGTTGCTTTGGTCTCCACATGTGCTTCATTTTGACATGTTGATGAATTGAACTCTCATACTCTGGTCTTATTTTAGTTCTCCAAATTTGTTTAATCATGTTTATGCTTCTCATATTTTTTAGTTTGTTTGACTCCACTCTTCATTTGCTTTATAGTCCCAACATTTATTTGGATGGGATTGTATCTTTTCTTCCTTCATATAGTGTTCTCGATATTGTGAGTCTTCTTCCATTGCACATTTGAATGTTTCCATATCTAGCTTCCATATATCTTCTTCTAATTCAAGCACATCATCTTTTACAAAAAAAAGTCTCATTTTTTTATCTCTCATCTTTATGTTCAATAGTTTTTTATCAAAATCAATAACACTCTGTGCTCTTTCATCCAACCTTAACCTAAGATTAAACTTTTAGGAATCAATTTCTCAGGCCATTCTAAAGAACTTTTGAACTTATTAGGTTTACTTGAGACCGAGTGTCTAATAAAACCTTAATTTGAGTTCCTTGGTAATACATTTCAATTATTGGTAGATAAGTTCTAGTTCCTTTTCACAAATCATCATATCTCTTATCTCTTTCTTTCTCTTGACTCTTTCTTTAGCTTCTTCGTGAGCTTCTTATCTTATTTTTCTCTCCTCTTCTTTTCTTCTTTGGGATTCTTGTGATTTTCTCCAAACTTGTGTTGCTGAGGGTTCTATGTATCTCTTTATCTTGCATCCACTCACATGATTTGGCATTACTTCTCCATATGTATTTGCCGATTGAACAACTTCACTAGAGATGATCTTATGAAGAATGTATGGAGCATGTCCCTTTTTCTCTAATTTTCTGCTATGTTCCTCGAGTGTGTATGCTACGACTAGATCTCCCTCTTGTCAATCATTTTCTTTAATGTGTATATCATGATATGCCTTTTTTCTTTTCTTATCTGCATAGATACTCATAACAACTTGAAGTCTAGAAGCTCCTAATTGTTCTAACTCCAAAATTCTATCAGATAGTTCATGTCATGTCCATTGCAATTGATTCCCTATCCTCACAGTTGGTATAAGGAATTCCATAGGTAGAATTGCATTGAGTCCATAGACTAGATTGAATGGAGTAGTTCCAGTTGACTAGTTTAGAAAGTCCAGTGCCTAACAATTTATTGCTACAAGACCATTGGCTTGGGGATGATAAGATATAGACTTATTGTGTATAATCATGTATTTTGTCAATGTTTTCAATTAATTGGTTCAAGAAATGATTAGCTCTATCACTTACCAATTCAATTACTAGTCCATATCTAGTGATAACATGTTCATACAAGAACTTGGATATTGTTTGAGCATCATTTTTCAGAATGGCTTGGCTTCAACCCATTTCTTCAAATAATCTGTTGCCACTATTATATATTCTGCATGAGAACTTTTATTTGGTGGGTATATAGGTCCAATGAAATCTAATTCCCATTTACTAAATAGTCTAGTAGATATCAAAGGTTTAAGAGACATTTCATCTTTCCTAACAGGTGGTTTTCTTCTTTGGTAAATGTCACATCTTTGTGCATACAATTTTGCATCTTGGAATAAAGTAGGCCACCTGAATTCTGATTATAAGATTAATTTAACAGTTCTCTCACTTGGGAAGTGACCTCCTATTACACCTAAACGAGCCAATTCCAACATTTCAAAGTATTTTTCCTCAGGAACACAAATTTTTAGATATTCGTCCACTCCTTTCTTATGTAATTGATCATTTATGAGTACAAATTTCTTACTCATCTCCAATATATTTCTTGTGTCTTCATTCGCCTTGATTTTTTCCTTGTGATTATCTTGTTTCAATTATTCCACAATATGAGCACTCCATTTAGTATTTTCTTGAAACCACAAAAAATTTATTAAATCACATTGCTTCTCTATCTAACATTTTTCACATTGGGATACATATGACTCCACATCTTTCTCTTTAGTTGGCCAATGAACTCTCATTCTTGCCAAATTAATTAGAGTAACAAGCTTTGAAGCATGAAACATGGGTTCGAAATGTTGGTGCAAATATACAAGCCTTCACATTTGGCTTATCATGGAAGACTATATGTGGAAGCATTTGATGATTCATATGAACCTTAGCTTGTAGCATTTGATCATTTACCATTGTAAAAGGTTTATACCTTGAGAGAATCTTGTAAAACCATATATCTCGTGGAGTTAGGAGGAATATTAGCTACGAGTTCATTTTGAGAAAATAACTCCTAGATTAAGGGAGTCACTTTTTAGTTGGAGCCAAGTTTGAATTACAAATTCAAACGTAGAAGCAAACTCTTATAGAAACCTTTGTAAAATCCTGCGAGACAGAGTGCCTCAAGCTGAGCATATTTCTTGATCATTTGTAGGACTTGAGTAGCTTACACCATAGCACACTTAGTCCATCATCATTGCACATCATCACAATGCGAATGATCTTGTATAATCATGTGTTATAATACATATAGTTCATTGATCATCTTTGTCTACTTCTCTGCTATGACTACTAAGAACAATGAACTTTCTCTGGTCATATCTCAGTGAATTCTTAACCAATTTGCATGGTCTATAGCTTGTTGGAACTAGATTGAAGTCTACTTTATGTTACCAAAGTTCTAAAGCATTTGATTCAGCTATCTAGGAGAAATCATAATCGACGTGCTCACTGGTCATCTACAATTCAGTCCCTAAAAAGTCGGGGGTAAGCTTTGGATTGCCGAACTTATTTCTCAATGCATAGTTTATCATTTTAGATGAGTCCACTTGCAATCATTAGCTATCTAAGATAATTAAATTCCCTCAAAAGCAATTTCATCAATTTTTATTGTACTGTGAGCATTGGGCAAAAGAATCAATAGGTGTATAGACCAAAATAGCAAGTTTTGTGACACTAGCTATTCTTGAAGCAATCTGTTTTGAAGCAAAGTTTGAAGTACTTATGTGCCTCAAACTATTTATGGTTTTGGATAAAAGTCTATGAGCATGTAAAATGGGTACCCTCCATTCTGATCAAGGGGCGGAATATATATTTTCTAACGTAAATGCATTTCTGGTTGAACACGGGATAAAAAATCAGTGTATAGTGTTGTATACACCTCAACAAAATGGAGTTCCTGAATGGAAGAATAGGTCACTCATGGAGATGGCGAGGTGTATGGTCAAGAGTCAGGCTTTACCACATAGTTTTTGGCTTGAGGCTGTTATGTGTGCAACATATGTACTTAAAAGGTGTCCCACTAAAGCACTAGGGTCTGTCACTCCATATGAGGCTTGGCATGGTCCCAAGCCATCTGTTGCTCATTTGCGTGTTTTTTGTTGTCTGGCATATGCATTAGTGCTTGAAAAACATCACAAGAAATTAGATGATAAATTAGTAAAATGTTTTTTTTTTGGGTATAGTTCTCAAAGCAAAGGCTATCGTTTGTATCATCCATAGACTAAACACCTTTTGGTTAGCCGTGATGTTGTCTTTGTGGAAGATGTTGTTCAGCCATTACTTTCATGTACTAAGGAGACATCTATTAGCTCCAAAGACATGTATAATACTTTAACGCCTCTTTTTACAGGTGGGCAGTCTAGTGTTGGTCCTAATGAGGCAACTTCTCAACCTTTACAGGTTTCATGTGATGATGCAGATCATTCCATTTCTGATGCACATTTATATGATGTGTTTATTGATGAGAGAGCTTATATGGAGGAGGCAAAAACTGTTAGTATATGATCAATGTCTACCCCTCATGATTGTATGCACATTTTGTAAGGCCCTCATTATGACGAGAAGCCAAGCATGCATTACCCAATTGATGGGAATCCCAACCTGCATGTTGGATGAAGGTCATATTGGACCATGTAATGTATTGTAAGGAAAGGGAGTTACCAGGGATCCCCAATTGTGGGATCCAGGGCAACGATGAGCAACCCTGGCTGGAGGGTCCAAGGGGGCTAGCGGGCCCTTTGGTGTGATGGTAAAGAGAATATTCCATGGAATATTCTCTCTCGAAGTCAAAAGTCATTTATATTTGTTAGGTCGATTTAACCGACCTAAGCCATGTATGACAACTACGGAGGTGGTGGCCGCCCACGCTCTACCACCCATGTATAGCCGTCCATGGAAGGCTACCCATTATCCTATATATACATGACTTTTGGACTACGTGAGACATCAAATCAAGCCATCATACCTCTACCTTGTATCTCCCTTCTAGATTTGTCTACATCACCATTTATGATCTACCTTGTGAGTGCACGAGTGGACAACGCCATCATCTTTGTACTTGTTAGTAGAAAATTGTTGAGATTCTCCTATATATGTTATCTTCTCTTCTACTGCTCCTGTGTTATATTGCATAACTATTGTCTTACATGGTATCAGAGCCATAAGGTTCGAATAGCTTGAGAAGTATCACTATTTCAGCCTACTAGTAGACTAGAATATTAGTAGATCATTAGAGTGATTACATGATGGCTTCATCTTCAAACATTGTTCTTTGTGCTCCAGCTAATGTTAATGTTGCACCTATTAGAATCCATCCACTTGCATTCACTGAAGGGAAGTTGGATGGAACCAGTTATACACTCTGGAAGTTCAAAATTTTTGTGATTTTGGACTCTTATGAATTACTTGACAATGTCATGGGATCGATGGAATTGGATCCAGAGCCTATACCACTTGAAGATCCAACAAATTCAAGATTGATGAGTCAGCTTGATCCAGATCTTCTACAAGCTTGGAAGAGGCAGAATGTTGATGCATTATGTGCAATTGTCACTAGTATAAGTGATTTTGTGCTTACTTTAGTTCAACATACTACTAAAGCACATGAGCCTTGGGGCATATTGGCTTGTCAATATGAGACCAAGCACCACACTAGGATAGAGAATTTAGATAATCAATTGGCAAATGAAAAGCATTCTGATTTTGAAAAGGTTGAAGATTTTATCAAACAGATAAAACAGCTTCAAGATCAATTCGCTGCAGTTGGTGTTGTTATAACACTAGAAGAGCTGGCTTGAAGATGTGTGTGTATTCTTATAGCAAAGTATTATGGATTAATAACAACCCTTAACACTCAGGTAAGACCAAATCCCCTTACATTTGAAGAGTTTTGTGCTATGCTTCTAAAATAGGAGATGTGGTTGAAGAATCGACAAAGTACAAGTGATGGTGCATTCTCCCAATGCAAAAGGAAAAGGCTCTTCCGATGGATCAAAGAAGAAGCTGAAGATGAAAAAGTTCACAGGGAGTTGCTTCTATTGTGAAAAGAAAGGTCATGTCATCAAGGATTGCAGAAAGAAGCAAGCTGATGAATGAAATGAGACTGTAAAATCATCTTGGAAGAACAAAGAGTCTACAAACAACATAGAGTTGGAACTATGGGTAGCTATTGAAGAGGTATGCTCATCAGCTCAAGCTCGTGTTGATGAACCATGGATTTTAGATAGTGAAGCTTGTCGCCATATAACCAGTAAAAAGGATTAGTATAGTTCCCTAGTGCCTTTGCAAGAATTCACCATTGTAGTGGTGGGAAATGACTCCAAGTGTCCAATGGAAGGAACTGGAACCATCTCTTTTATCACTTCTCCAGGTGTTGAGAAAAATTTATTCAATGTTCTCTATGTACCTACACTTAAAATAAGTTTGTTGTGAGTTTCTCCACTAACAGATCGTGGATTCGAAGTTCACTTCAATAAGAGTGGTGCAGAAATCATGGATTCATCAGGTAATGTAGTAGGAAAAGGCATAAGACATGATAACTTGTATGAGTTAAGTGCCTTAACTACTACAGAAGATAAAGATGTAAGCAGGTTATGGCACCAATGATTTGGGCATCTCAAATTTGTAGTTTTGAAGGAGATGCAAAGAACAGGGATGGTTGCTCATTTGCCAGCATTTTCAGAGTTGCAGGAACTTGTGAAGCTTGCATGATGGGCAAGCAACAATGAAAGGCATTTCCACGAGAGACCAACAATCGATCTCAAGCTCCTCTAGAGTTGGTACATGCTGATCTCTAGAGAAAAATGTCTACACTTGCTTTAGGAGGATCTTTCTACTTTTTGCTGTTAGTCGACGATTATAGTAGAAAGTTGTGGGTTTATTTCATTCGAGAGAAGGTTAGTGCTTTTGAAAAATTTTAAATGTGGCATAAGTATGTGGAAAATGAGTCAAGAAAGAAATTGAAATTCAAAATAGATAGAGGAGGTGAATTCTTGTCAGCAAAATTCAATAATTACTGTAAGGAGCATGGTGTGAAAAGGCAACTTTCCATAGCTTACACCTCAACAAAATGGCATTGTTGAGCGTAGGAATAGGACAGTAGTTGAAATGGCTCACTGTATGTTAAAGGCTCAAGACATGCCTGATTCATTCTCGGCAGAAGTAGTCAATACAGCAGTCTACATCCTTAATCAAAGCTACACAAAAGCACTAAAGGGGATGACTCCTGAAGAAGCATATTCTGATAAAAATGCCTTTAGTTTTGCATTTCAAAATTTTTGGTTGTTTTTGTTATGCACATATTCCTGATTCAACAAGACCAAAGTTGGATTCGAAAAGCAAAAAGTGTGATTCCTAGGATATAGTGAAGTGTCTAAAGCATACAACTTGTGAGATCCTAAGGCAAGGAAGATTTTTCTCAGCCGAGATGTGGTGTTTGATGAACGACCACACTTAGTAGAAGATAAAGGTAAATCTACTATCTCATCAAACGTAGAAATATCTCACCTTGTGCCTATCAAAAGACAGGTTAAATTTGAGGAGGAAACATCTGATTGTGAAATTTCCTCGATAAAAAGTCAACCAATTCTAGCTGCACAGCATAAGCCACTACCGAAGTGGGCACAACAGCTCTTTGATGATCGCAATCCACACTTAGATGTACCAAAATCATCCTCGAATGGATTACGCAGATCAAAGAGAATAGAGGAGCAAAGAAGAGCCTCTGAACACATTGTTAACATGGTTCTGATGGCAGATATCATGGGCTCAATAAAGGAACCTACCACCATTGAAGAAGCCTTGATGATCCAAGTTGGAGAGCGACAATGCAGTCTGAGTATGATAGTATAACAAAAAAATGATACAAAAGAAGAAGGTAATAGGTACTAAATGGATTTGGAAAGCTAAGTATAAAGGAGATGGCACATTAGAAAAGTATAAAGAAAGATTATTTGCACAGGGTTTTTCACAAATCGAAGGATTTGATGTTCAAAAAACTTTTGCACCAATAGCACACATGATAACTATTCGGATGATACTTGCAGTAGCTGCACAGAAGGCCTAGCCTATTTTTCAGATGTATGTCAAATCTATATTTTTGAATGGTCACCTCAAGGAGGAGGTATATGTATCTCTACCACCAGGTTTTGAGGTGCCCAATTCAGAAAATAAAGTTTGAAGGTTGAAGAAAGCTTTGTATGGACTTATGAAAGCACCATAAGCTTGGTACCAACAGATAGATAATTTTTTCAAAAATATAGGTTTTGAAAGAAGTACTTCTAATGCTAACTTGTATGTAACGAAAAGGGATAGCAAGCTAGTTGTTGTCATTGTATATGTAGATGATTTGATCATTATAGGAGATCATTAGGAACTCATCAATCAAACTCGGATCAGCTTGGGAACAGAGTTTGAAATGATAGACTTAGGTCTACTCCATTTCTGTCTAGTATGGCAAAGAAAGGATGGCATTTTCATCTCACAACAAAAATATGCCAAAGAAATTCTCAAGGCATTTGGAATGATGGACTACAAACCAACTAGCATACCTATGGCGGTAAATCATAAGCTATCTATGGACGATAAGATGCATGATGTAGATGCTAAGAAGCATACGAAGCTCGTTGGAAGTCTTATCTTTCTGTGCAACACTAGACCAAACATTTGCTATGTTGCTGGAGTGTTAAGTAGGTTTTCCAACAAACCCAAGGAGAGTCACCGGAATGTTGGAATGCAAATTCTAAGGTACATTGCATGAACCTTGGATTTTGGTATTTTTTATACCACAGATGATACACTTCAAGGATATTGTGATTCAAATTGTGTTGGAGGTTGTGATTGTTGGAGTTAAACGTCTGCGGAAGCACGCGAACAACACAAGGAAGAAGAAGAAGCTTGGAGATCAACACACAATACTGAATCTATTACCACTAGAATGTACAAAGATAAGTAGCCCATTAGGGAAATAGGCATATAGACAAGCCGAGGGAGAAAACCTCCTAAAGAGGGAAAAAAGTGCACGGGCGGTCCTAGTGTGTTCACAAACATCACTACCTGAATATATCATCAAATCCCCCCTAGGAGTGATGCGGTGAACAAGGAGCTGGCACTCATGTATGAGGAAGTGCAAAGCCATGTGGAAATCACTCCACAAAAGGAAGTAAGCCCAAAGCTTTGCGGAAAGCTTCAAACTTCTCCCTAGGAAGAGCCTTCGTGAAAAGGTCTACAATGTTCTCTTACGTGGGCACATATGCCAAGCTGATCTCCCTAGTAGAGAATCTCTCCCTGACATAATCATAATGCACCTCAATGTGCTTAGTGCAAGCATGGAACACAGGGTTCCTCGCAATTCTCAATGCACTCTGACTGTCACTGAAGATGGTGGTGGTAGAAGACTGACCAACACCCAAATCAGCCACAAGGCATCTGAGCCACACACACTCAACAATCATTGTGAAAGCTTCCCTATACTCAGCCTCACAACTGGAAGTGGCCACAATAGGCTTCTTCTTGCTCAACCAAGATATACATGAGCTACCAAGCATGAAGCAAAAGCCACTAGTGGACACACGAGTGTCATAGAAACCAATCAAATCAGAGTCAGAAAAAGCATGCAAATATGGTGGTAGTGATCCCCCCTTGGGATAAAACAACCCAAGTATCCGAGTACCACTCAAGTACCGAAAGATGCGCTTAACCACCCACCAATGCTTGACTCTTGGGCAACGCATAAACTTGCTCATCTGTGAGACAACAAACTGAATATTTGGCCAAGTAATGCATAAGTAGATCAAGCATTCAACAACCTGCTGATAGAGAACAACATCAAATGCATCTTGAGCATCATGAAGACTCAGTCGTAAACCTATCTCCATAGGTCTGGCAATAGATTTACAGTTTTCAAGGCCAAAATGTTGCAATAATGTGTCAATATATTTTGTTTGACACAAAGCCATTGCACCATCAACATGCATAAAATGAATGCACAAATAAATATGCAAATGCCCCAAATCAGACATCTCAAATGAGGCATGCAAATCAGCCTTAAAATCAGCAATAAGCCTCTCATGACGACCAATGAGCAGCATGTCATCAAGATACACCACAATGATCAGAAGTACATCATTAGCACGCTTAACATATAAGGTGCTTTCAATTGGAATATTCTCAAAACCATGTGCAATCAGATAGGCATGTATCTTTTCATACCAAGCACATGGTGCTTGTTTCAAACCATATAAAGCCTTTCTTAACCTGCACACCTGGTTTTCATGCCCTTTCTGCACAAGACATAAAATGTTAGAAGCAATAATCACATCGCCATTTGATAGATCATGAATTGTCCATCTGTCATCAACAAATTTCACAACCAAGCCAATCTTCGCTAATGTAGAAGCTGATCATAGATTTTTCTTGATTCCTGGCATAACCAAAGCATCTGACAAAGTGAAAGAACTACCATCAACAGTAGTCAAAATGATGTTACCAACTCCCATAACAAGATAAGAGGAGTTATTGGTGCATGTAACAGTATTCCCTGTAGGGGCAGGCTCAAGTGAAGAGAAGAAGCTGTGTTGTGAGGTAATATGTTTGGTCGCTCCACTTTCAAAGTACCAAACATCTGAGTCTAGTGCATACATGCACTACTCATGAGAAGATGGGTCAAAATTGTAAACAGTAGTAAATGCCCATTCTTCTTCCTGCACAAGATTAGCAAACTCTGTTTTTGGTGTAGAGGCCTCTGCAATAACCATTCTAGCCTCTTTCTTCTTTGCCTCTTTAGGAGCCAATTTTGGACAGTTCTTTATGATATGATCATTTCCTTTACAGTACTTGCAAAACAATTTCTGCTTTTCTGATTTCTTTCCAATCTTTGTCTTCCTTCATCGTTTGTCCAGAATTAGCAAATTTTTGCTTACTAGTTGAAGAGCTCCATTTTCATTTGCCCTTCTGACTAGCCAGGAAAGCTTGATCTGCAAGATGCATAATGGACATGTTCTACTTGGACTGATTTTCATGCAACAAAATAGAGACTAACTCCTCAAATGACATGGCATTTGGATTACTTTTTGATGAAGCGGCGACCTACTATGATACCGATTGTTGGAGTTAGACGTCTGTGGAAGCACGCGAATAGCACAAGGAAGAAGAAGAAGCTTGGAGTGCAACACACAATACTGAATGTATTACCACTAGAATGATAAGTAGCCCATTAATGCAATAGGCATATATGCAAGCCATGGGAAAAAACCTCCTAAAGAGGGAGAAAAGTTCCACGGCAATCCTAGTGTGTTCACACACATCACTACCTAAATATATCAACAGTGATTCTAGAAAATCAGTTTCTAGATATTGTTTCTCACTTGGTTCATGAATATTTTCTTGGGTAAGTAGGAAGCAACTAACTCTCATACTCTCCTCCAATGAAGGATAGTACACAACAGCTTGTTTTGCTTCTTGTGAGGCAGTCAGGTTAAGGAGAATTTGCAGATCTAGGCTTTCCATCAAATATGGTGACTATGCTCAAGTTTGATAATCAAAGTTGTATGGCCAGACAAAGAACCCAGTATTTCATGTTTGCACCAAGCATATAGAAGTACAGTACCATTATGTTCATGAGCTAATTGAAGAAATTGTGGAGCTAGAATATTGCCCAATAGAGGCAAATTGTGTTGACATATTCACTAAAGCACTTGGAAGGGAAAAGCTCAATAGGGATCTTCAATAGATGGGCATAGGACCGAGACCTACTTGATTTATCATTTGGTAAACATTGAGGGGGGGGTGTTAGTATATGATCAATGTCTACCCCCTCATGATTGTATGCACATTTTCTAAGGCCTCCATTATGAGGAGAAGCCAAGCGTGCATTACCCAATTAATGGGAATCCCAACTTGCATGTTGGATGAAGGTCATGTTGGACCATGTAAGGTATTGTAAGGAAAGGGAGTTACCAGGGATCCCCAATCGTGGGGACTGGGGCAGCGGTAAGCAACCCCGGTTGGGGGGTCCAAGGGGGTCAACAGGCCCCCTGGCTGGGGAGGGTCCCAAGGGGCTAGCAGGCCCCCTCATGGGGGTCCAAGGGAAGCGCCCTCGACACGATGGCAAAGGGAATATTCCCTCTCGAAGTCAAAATTCATTTATATTTGTTAGGTGTCAGAAGTCATTTATATTTGTTAGGTCGATTTAACCGACCTAAGTTGTGTATGGCAACAACATGGGCGGTGGCCGCCCACGCTCTATCGTCGATGTATAGCTGTCCATGGAAGGATTCCCATTATCCTATATATACATGACTTCTGGACTACCTCAGACATCAAATCGAGCTAGCATACCTCTACCTTGTATCTCCATATCTAGAGTTGTCTAGATCACCGTTTAAGCTCTACCTTGAGAGCGCACAGGTGGACAATGCCATCATCTTTTTACTTATTGTTAGTAGAAAATTGTTGAGATTCTCCTATATCTATTATGTTCTCTGCTACTGCTCCTGTGTTATATTGCATAACTATTGTCTTACAAAAACTATGCCAAAATGGCTTGTGTAGACTTTGCATGACAACAAATTACATGCACTTCTGTCATATTGTACTCGTTTAGGTTCTAATAGTGCCTCCTTTGCATCAGATTGCTATGCTATGGCTGCCTCTAGTCTCTGTGATGAGAATGAGCATGTTTTGTTTGATGAAGCATAAAGTTTTGAAAATTGGATGGACGCTATGCAATCAGAATATGATGTAATCATGAAAAATGGTACCTGGTCTTTATGTGGCTTGCCTCCTGGCAAGAAGGCCATTGGCACTAAGCGGTTATACAAGCTGAAGCATAAACCTGATGGAACAGTTGACATGTATAAGGCTAGGCTTGTTGCAAAGGGTTATGCGTAGGAAAGAGGCATTGATTTTGATGAGACCTTTGCACCTACTTTTTGAATGACTATTGTTCATCACATATGTGCACTTGCAATTCATCATGGTTGGAATGTACATCAGCTGGACATTCAAAATGCATTTTTGAATGGTGATTTGCATGAAGAAGTGTATGTTTTTTAGTCCCGTGACTTTGTACAAAAAGAGAATGAAAACCACATGTGCAGGTTAAAGAAGGCATTATATGGTTTAATGCACGCACCATGTGCTTCATATGAAAAGATACATTTCTATCTGATTGCACATGGTTTTGAGAACAGTCCAACTGAGAGCACCTTATATGTTAAGCATGCTAATGATGTGATTCTGATCATTGTTGTGTATGTTGATGACATGCAGCTCACTAGTCCTCATGAGAAGCATATTGCTGATTTTAAGGCTGATTTGCATGCCTCATTTGAGATGCCTAATTTGGGCCATTTGTGTAATTATTTGGGCATTGAGTTTATGCAAGTTGATGGTGGATTGTCTTTGTGTCAAACGAAATATATTGGCACATTATTGTAGCATTTTGGCTTTGAAGACTGTAAACCTATTGCCACTCCTATGGAGATAGGTTTACGATTGAGTCTTCATGATGCTCGAGATGCATTTGATGTTGTTCTCTATCAGCAGGCTATTGGATGCTTGATTTGCTAATCCATTAGTTAGCCACATATTCAGTTTGTTGTCTCATACGAGTCAAGCATTGGCAAGGGGTTAAGCGCATCTTTCGCTACTTGAGTGATAACCAGCTACTTTGATTGTTTTATCCCAAGGGGGCATCATTACCACAAGATTTTCATCCTTTTTCTGACTTTGACTGGGTTGGTTGCTATGACACTCATGCGTCCACTAGTGGCTTTTGCTTGATGCTTAGTAGCTCATGTATATCTTGGTTGAGCAAGAAGCAGCCTACTATGGCCACTTCTAGTTTTGAGGCTGAGTATATGGCAACTTTCACAACAACCATTGTGTGTGTGTGTGTGTCTCAGATGCCTTATGGATGATTTGGGTGTTGGTCAATCTTTTGCCACCACCATCTTCATTGACAGTTAGTGTTGGAGTTAGACGTCTCCGAAAGCACGCGAACAACATAAGGAAGAAGAAGAACCTTGGAGTAAAACACACAATACTGAATGTATTACTAAAGAATGTATAAAGATGAGTAGCCCATTAGGGCAATAGGCATCTATACAAGCCGGGGAAAAAACCTCCTAAAGAGGGAAAAAAGTGCCCCGGCCATCCTAGTGTGTTCACACACATCACTACCTAAATATATCAACAAATCCCCCCTGGGAGTGATGCGGTGAACAAGGAGCTTGCACTCATGTATAAGGAAGTGCCAAGCTATGTGGAAATCACTCCACAAAAGGAAGTAAGCCGAAAGCTTTGTGAAAAGCTTCAAACTTCTCCCTAGGCAGAGCCTTCGTGAAAAGGTCTGCACTGTTCTCCTGCGTGGGCACATATGCCAAGCTGATCTCCCCAATAGAGAACCTCTCCCTGACATAGTGATAATGCACCTCAATGTGCTTAGTGCGAGCATGTAACACAGGGTTCCTCGCAATTGCCAATGCACTCTGTCTGTCAGTGAAGATGGTGGTGGCAGAAGTCTGACCAACACCCAAATCAGCCATTAGGCATCTAAGCCACACACACTCAACAGTCGCTGTGAAAGCTACCCTATACTCAGCCTCACAACTAGAAGTGGCCACAGTAGGCTGCTTCTTGCTCAACCAAGATATACATGAGCTACCAAGCATGAAGCAAAAGAAACTAGTGGACACACGAATGTCATAGGAACCAGCCCAATGAGAGTCAGAAAAAGCATGCAAATATGGCGGTAGTGATCCCCCCTTGGGATAAAACAACCCAAGTAGTCGAGTACCACTCAAATAGCGAAAGATGCACTTAACTGTCTGCCAATGCTTGACTCCTGAGCAATGCATAAACCTGCTCATCTGTGAGACAACAAACTGAATATCTGGCCGAGTAATGCATAAGGAAATAAAGTATCCAAAAGCCTGCTGATAGAGAACAACATCAAATGCACCTCCAGCATCATGAAGACTCAATCATAAACCTATCTCCATAGAAGTGGCAATAGGCTTACAGTCTACAAAGGCCAAAACGTTGCAATAATGTGTCAATATATTTTGTTTAACACAAAGCCATTCCACCATCAACTTGCATAAACTGAATGCCCAAATAGTGATGCAAATGCCAAAATTAGACATCTCAAATGAGGCATGCATCAGCCTTAAAATCAGCACTATGCTTCTCAATAGGACCAGTGAGCAGCATGTTGTCGACATAGACAACAATGATCAAAAGCACATCATTAGCACGCTTAACATATAAGGTGCTTTCAGTTGGACTATTCTCAAAACCATGTGCAATCAGATAGGCTTGTATCTTCTCATACCAAGCACGTGGTGCTTGCTTTAAACCATATAATGCTTCTTTAACCTGCACACCTAGTTTTCATGCCCTTTCTGCACAAAGCCACGAGGCTGAAAAACATACACTTGTTCATGCAAGTCACCATTTAGAAATGTTGTTTTAATGTCCAACTGATGTACGTTCCAACCATGATGAGCTGCAAGTGCACAAATGCTCCGAACAGTAGTCATACGGCATGTAGGTGCAAAGGTTTCATCAAAATCAATGCCTCTTTCATGTGCATAACCCTTTGCAACAAGCCTATCCTTATAACTGTCAATTGTGCCATCCGGTTTACGCTTCAGCTTGTATACCCACTTAGTGCTAATGGCATTCTTTCCAGGAGGCAAGTCACATAAAGACCAAGTAAATTCTTCATTATAGCATCATATTCAGATTGCATAGCAGCCATCCAATTTTCTGAATTTTGTGCTTCATCAAACGAAACAGGCTCATTCTCATCATAGAGACTAGATGCAGCCATAACATAGCAATCTGATGCAAAACAGGCACTATGAGAGCTTAAACGAATACGATATGATAGAGATGCATCTAATTTGCTATCACACAAAGTCTGCACCAGCCATTTTGGCATAGTTTTTGCTTGTTCAATAGCAGCTCTCTCATCAACTAGTGCATCACGTAAATCTGCATCAGAAGTGGAATGATCTGCATCATCACATGAAACTTGCAAAGGTTGAGAAGTTGCCTCATTGGGACCAGCACTAGACTGTCCACCTGTAAAAAGAGGAAGAAAAGTATCATACATGTCTTTGGAGCTAACAGATGTCTCCTTAGTACATGAAAGCAATGGTTGAATAGCATCTTCCACAAAAACAACATCACCGACAACCAAAATGTGTTTAGTCTGTGGATGATACAGATGATAGTCTTTACTTTCATAATTGTACCCAACAAAAATACATTTTACTACTTTATCATCCAATTTTCTGCGATGTTGTTCAGGCACTAATGCATATGCCAAACAACCAAAAACACGCAGATGAGCAACAGCTGGCTTGCGATCATGCCAAGCCTCATATGGAGTGATACACTGCAGCGCTTTAGTGGTACACCACATTCAGCCAGAAATGCATTAAAATTAGAAGACATATATTCCCCCCTTTGATCAGAACAGAGGGTGCATATTTTACATGCTGACAGATTTTCAGCCAAAACCAAAAATTGTTTGAAGCACATGAACACTTTGGACTTTGCCTTCAATGGATATGCCCATGCATGCCTGGAAAAATCATCGATGAAAGTCATGAAGTAAAGATAATTCCCAAAAGAAGGTGTCTACATAGGACCACAAACATCACTATGTACAAGCTGCAATTTCTAAGTAGACCGAACTGAACCATCTTTTGGAAAGGACGAATGCTGCATTTTGCCCAAAATACAGCCTTCACAAACATGTTTTCTAGGTGCCTCAAGTTTGGGCAAAGAGGACACCATTTCAGATTTCTACAGGCATAGCAAACTAGCAAAATTCAGATGACCAAAGTGTGCATGCCAAAGCTTTTCATCTGACATAGCCTGAGAATCATTTACTGCACATGCCAAATCATTTACAAATCTTTCCTAGTCTATGAGCTTATACAGCCCACGACATAAAATGCCAGAAGCAATAATCATATCGCCATTTGACAGATCATGAACTGTACACCTATCATCAACAAATTTGACAACCAAGCCAATCTTGGCTAATGCAGAAACTGATAACTAGTTCTTCTTGATCCCTGGCACAAATAAAGCATCTGACAAAGTGAAAGAACTACCATCAGCAGTAGTCAAAATGATCTTACCAACTCCCGTAACAGGATAAGAGAAGTTGTTGGTGCATGTAATAGTATTCCTTGTAGGGGCAAGCTCGTGTGAAGAAAAGAAACTACGTTGCGAGGTAATATGTTTGGTCGCCCCACTGTCAAAATACCAAACATCTTAGTCTACTGCAGACATGCACTACTCATGAGAAGATGGGTCAAAACTACAGACAGTAGTAAACACCCATTCTTCTTCCTACACAAGATTAGCAGACTCTGTTTTGGGTGTAGAGGCCTCTACAACAACCATTCCAGCCTCTTTCTTCTTTGCCTCTTTAGTAGCGAGTTTCGGACAGTTCTTTATGATATGATCATTCCCTTTGCAGTACTTACAAAACAATTTTTGCTTTTCTGATTTCTTCTCATCTTTATCTTCCTTCTTCGAATGTGCAAAATTAGTAGAGTTTTGCTTACTAGTTGAAGAGTTCCATTTTCCTTTGCCCTTCTGACTAGCCAGGAAAGCTTAATCTGTTGTTCTGCCTGGACTGATCTTCCTGCAACACAATAGAAACTAACTCCTCAAATGATAAGGCATTTGGATTGCTTTTCATCATCAACCGAAGAGTAGAAGCAAAACTCTGATATGAATCAGGAAGACCATTCAGAACGGTCTGCACAAGTGAGCTATCTGGTATAACCTTATCAGCAGAAATCAATTGTTCCTTCAAGTCTTTGATCTTCTTTAGGAAACTGTCCATAGAATCACCTTCATTCATGTGCTCACTCTCCAATTGTTTTCGGAGGTAAGCAACATGAGCCTCATTCCTAGCTTGGTACAATGTGGTAAGTGTATGCCAAGCATCCTTAGCTGTTCTACGAGAGCGAATGTGAGGTATAATGGCACGTTTGACAGACAAAGCTATTAATGCATGTGCCTGGGCATCTCTGCCATCCCAGCAAATCTGCTCTGCAATAGGTGCAGCAGAAACCATAGCATGAACAGGAATATGCAGAATATCATCATTTCGACACCTTCTGCATCAGCTTTAGTACCTACAGTTGTAATAGTTGCAGGTGTGATAGGACGTTTTTCGACACCCTGTACAATGTTCGATAGTCCTTTTGCAACCAACACATGTCGCATCATATAAGCCCATAACGGGTAGTTGGTACCATCCAACTTATCCTCAACAGCCAACATACGGAATACATCACTGCTTTCAGCCATGGCCAGTGACTAAAATACCTTGATGCAAAAAATTGTTTGTATCTCAAAAAGTTGAAGAGAACTGCCCAGAGGAATTCTGCTAGACCTGTAGTAGACTTTGAGATGCTTATACTAGCGAACAGAAACTGGTATATACCTTTGGCACAAAAGGACAAAATAGCTTGCACAAGCGCTACGATAGTGATGCTCATGAAAATTCGTGCGATTCTAAGACTACAAACACAGGAGTGTCGACGACGCCCTAGATCTCAAAAACACGCTGAGTATGCTCACCAAAATTAATGCGATTTTGAGACTGCAAACGGAGGAGTGTCGACGGCACCCTAGATGAAGCGACAACCTGCTCTGATACCAATTGTTGGAGTTCGACGTCTGGGGAAGCACGCGAACAGCACAAGGAAGAAGAAGAAGCTTGGAGCATAACACACAATACTGAATGTATAACTAAAGAATGCACAAAGATGAGTAGCCCATTAGGGCAATAGGCGTATATACAAGTCGAGGGAAGAAAACCTCCTAAAGAGGGAAAAAAATGCCCCAACGGTCCTAGTATGTTCACACACATCACTACCTAAATATATCAATAGTCAATGCGCATTGGCACTTGTGAGGAACCATGTGTTCCATGCTCGCATTAAGCACATTGAGGTGCATTATCATTATGTAAGGAAGAGGTTCTCTACTAGAGAGATCAGCTTGGCATATGTGCCCACACATGAGAACATTGCAGACCTTTTCACAAAGGCTCTACCTAGGGAGAAGTTTGAAGCTTTCTGCAAAGCTTTGGGCTTACTTCCTTTTGTGGATTGATTCCACATAGCTTGGCACTTCCTTATACATGAGTGCCAGCTCCTTGTTCACCGCTTCGCTCCTAGGGGGGATTTGTTGATATATTTAGGTAGTGATGTGTGTAAACACACTACGATTGTTGGGGTATTTTTTTTCCTCTTTAGGAGGTTTTTTTTCCCTTGCTTGTATATACACCTATTGTCCTAATAGGTTACTTATCTTTGTACATTCTAGTGGTAATACATTGATTATTGTGTGTTGTGCTCCAAGCTTCTTCTTCCTCCTTGTGTTGTTCGAGTGCTTCCACATATGTCTAACTCCAACATGTATTTATCAGGTGCAATATGTATTTTATGCACACAAATGATTGGATCTATTCTTTTAAGATCTTTGTAGATGTAGGCAAATACATCTGTAAATTCCTTAACCAGTTTGATTAAGGAATCTTCTTCTTCTTTTGCCATGTCATCTGCAATTACTATCTATCTGTCTTCTCTCCCATCTTGGGTTATTACTATATTTTCTTGTCGTAGGGGTCTCCTTTCTTCTTCTCCCTGTTTGGTTTCAGGTTTAGCAACAATCTGTCTTCAATTTCATTCTGAAATTTGATGGAACATGAAATTTTTCTTTTCGTTCATCCTAAGTACCATGTTCTTTGTGCTTTGAATTCTTTTTTGGATTCTGTTTCCCTTAATCTCCTTTATGTTTTATTCTGATATATTTTCTTGAGATTTTGTCTTTGATGGCATCAATAACTTGCACAGTCTCTAGAAATGAAATTTTGTTGTTTACTTCCTATTTTGATTCTTTTGTTTTGGATGCTAATTTCTCTTCTTCAACCCTTATCATTCTCAAACCTATGTAAAAGATATCATACCCTTCCTTTTTTAGAAAATTTATCCCCATATTTTCTTCATTGGCTACATCTAAGGTAGACAAAAACTGATTCCATCATAGGGATCAAAATCTTCATCATTGAATTTTTGAGGTACATATCTTTCATCCTTTAATGATGTATCACTTATACAATCTTCTTTTCTTAGAAGAAATATTTTTGGTAATTTTTTCTTTGTTGGTTCAAATGTCCAAAGTGGTGCTTCATCTTCACTTCCAACGTTTGGTATTACTATTACTTTTGATTCATCTATTACTCTCATGTTCATTGTGAACCTTTTTCCAATCTCTCAGAGATTTATCATGATACTTTCCCCATCTTAGATTGACTTTAGTAACATTTCCTAGGTTTTGTTGATAAAGGCAATCTTTTCCCCAATCTTAAACTCCTTGTAGTTGTCTCATAAAAGATCTTCCTAAGATGATCTCATATGAGATAAGATGAAGAAATTCAACTATTGCAAAAGTGTGTTTAATCTCTATTCCATAGTTTGTTATCATTACCTTTTCCCAAATTCCTAAGGGTGTTTCTATATGTCCATGTGCAAGTTGGAGTTTCATTCTAGTAGATTTGAGTGGTTGAGCCCCCCACTCTTCCGAAGATTTTTTTTTCATTATGGCTACCATTGTCTAAAATGGAATTTGTTTATTTATCTCCATAGTGAATTTAACATATAGTATTACCTTCTTGACCCTCACAATATCCTCCAATTTTATCTATAGGCACTTGCATGAGTGATTCTCTATCTCTGTTGTCAAGATTTTCTATGGATTTTTTAAGGTAGTCTTGTAAATGAGGGTCATAACTGACTACTTCCTTTAAAATCTATCGACACAACATCTTACATTGATCAATCAGTTTAACCTCCATTTTCAATAGTATCTATTCAATTTCATTTGAATCTTTAATTAGTTCCACTTCCTGTTGAGTATTGTTGTGAGGTGATTGATCATTTTGTTGCTTCTTCAATTTATTTTCCAACACTTTCTTCCAAAAAATTTCTTGTAAATTCTGAATTGATTCTCTAAAAGATCTTCTTCTAATAATTGATGAGCCTTTTCTATGAGTTCTTTACACAATTTCATTCTTTTTGCTTCCAATTCAAGCATTGGATACACCTTCTCCTGACCCGCTGGGATGGGTCGTTCTTCTATTTATGGTTTGTATGCCTTGGTCCCAGTGTCTAATTATTTTGATAGATTTTTCATGTGTTTGTGCTACTATTTATGTTTAGAATCATCCTCTTGTGAATTCTGATGAAATCTGGTATGCTTAGTTTCTTTCTTATCTCTCTCTTATCTTCCTCCATGCTTAGTTTTTGTTACTTGGCTTGATCTCTTGTCACTACTTGAATAGGTGTTACTTGGTCAAGCTCACTCCCCATATTTGATAGAATTTCTACTGCTTTTAAAGGTATATGAGTGTTTGCATTTTTCCTATTTCAATTTTTTGGACAATCTTTGATCAAGTGTTCTCTTCCACAATCTTTACAATAAGCTCCTTCTATTTTCAAAGTAGTTGGTTGAGGACATTCTCTCACAAAATTATCTCCCCAACACCTATAACAAGTGACCTTTTGTGCATTCTTGAATTGAGGTTTTGGGTTTGACATGTAATTATTTGTTATATACATGATGTGGTTCATCCATTTCAATTCTCCCATTTCCTAAATCCAAGGCCTGAAGATTAGGCTCTTTGGTATATGTAAAGTCTCAATTATTGTCTTCAGAATGATTATCTAAATGACTATCATATCCATCAGAGTATTCTCTAGTTGGTACCAAGGACCTCTCCAAATTTTCATCCACTTGTATAATCTACTCGAACCACATTAGTTGGTATGGGTGGTTCTTGTCCTAAGACAATTCTAGGTTGCTCCAAAAAAATTCTTTCTCCCAATTGTAATTGTTGTCTTTGATAATCCTTTTCTCTCACTGGTTGTTTTTTATAAAAACATTCCTCCCTTGTATGATTTGTCCATTTCTTTTCTAATGTATAGTATTTGAGTGTTCTCCTATCTTGTAAAAATGTGGTGGTTTTTTATAGTTGCACATGAGTAAGATGGGTTTCTCCAAACATAGCATTTTTTGGTTTGTGTTATGCTAGGGTTGGCTGAATTTATTTTAGCTATAGCTCCTAAAGCTTTTGCTATTGCTTGAGCTAAATCTTCTATAGGTGGTATTTTGGTTTCACCACTCTCTTGTTGATCAAAGGTCAAAAGATCATCCCCGCTATTGTCTTCTTGAGTAATAAATTCCCTAATACATGAGTCTAAATTTGGACATACAATTGTCCTTAACTGTGCATTGTTCAATCCTTCTATGAACAATGACACTCTCTTAGGCATTGATGGATTTTCTTCATGAGGACACCTATTCTGATATTTTTTTAATCTCATGTCTCCTATCCTAACGATTACCTTGAAATGAAACCTTTACTTTAGGAAATTGTTTTAGTTAAAGTTCTTTTACTAATTAATGTGAAATGAAATCATGTGAGCTACCATCGTCATGTATTTTTTGGGTTGCCTTATTTCAGCATTTTGGTTCTAAAATAGACTTTAGCTTTGCATTTCATCCCAAAAGTAATGGACAAACTTAGTCTACAAATAGTACTATTCTTGACTTATTGCATTGTTATTCATTAGATAGTTCCACTTACTTGGATGAAAACTTGCCTTTGCTTTAGTTTGCTTACAATAACACCACACACCACTACTAGATGTGCACCTTTGGAAAATTTTAAAAGTAAAAAGCTTCCCACTCCCATGTCACTCATTCAAACTGATATTCCAATGGCTGATTCTATTGCTCAAGATCATCTTTCTATACTTCGCAATGTTCACGAGAACATTAGGAAAAGTCAAGAACGGTATACACATCATGTGAATACAAAACGATTAACCAAGGAATTTAAGGAGAATGATCTTGTATGGTTATGTATTATTAAAAGTGTCCGAAAAATATTTTGTTGCATCCTAAAATTAAATTTGCACCATGCTATTGTGAACTGTTTCACATTATATAGAAAATTAATGATAATCCACTCAAATTAGATATACAATCTCACTAGAATGTACATAAATCTTTACATATTAGTTTACTTAAACCATTTAAAGGAACTTTACCACTCACTACACTTCTTGATGAACCTCCTTTACTTGAAGAACAATTTGAAATCTTAGTTCTTGAGAAAATAATTGATCATGATGTCACTACCATATGCACAAGTACTCGATATCATCAATATTCAGTTAAGCACAAAAATCATTATATTGAAGAATGTCAATGGATACATAAAACACAATTAACATCCCATTATGATCACTTAAGGTTTGAATATCATACACATGCACATTAACATAACTCCTCAGAAACATTTCCATGCATGTGTTTTTACATGGGACATGCTTATTTTTTTTTCAGTGATGGAAAATGTGATTCATCATCCATGTTTATTATTTTATCAACTGAGTTCAATTGCTTTTTCAACTAAGGGGCATGTTATGAATTATGGAATGTATTGAACAAGGAATTATTGGAGTGAGATTTATTAATTTATTAATGTGTTTTGTTGTTTTTTATCTAGCAAATGAAGGTTCGTGAGGGCGTGAAAGGGCACACATCAATAATCGGCTTTATATTTTACATAGTTTGTAAATAAAACCACGTAGAGAGTTCTATTTTTAGAAACATTTAGTAAAAGTAGTGGTTAAGATAAGAATTGTTATAGACCACGATTTCTGTTAATAAAAGCAAAGAATCTCCATGAAAGAGACCAACTTTTACTTTCACAAATGTTTTTTTGAAGCTGCTCTCATGTAACCACTATTTTCAACATAACGAAAAATTCTATAAATGCATGCACTCTGTGGACTATCGAAAGAGAGTGCATGGGGGGAGATTGCACCCAATATTGTGTTCTCTCTCGTCTCCCGGCATATCTATTTTTCTGTGTCTTCAACATTCATAACCTCTTTGTGCATGTGAATTAAGATGCTTGTAATACCTACTTTTATACTCTTCTTTCACAATCATGATAGTCATCCTTTTTCATGAAAAAAAAAAATTTTACTTTGGCTTGAGTCTTGATGTGCCCTCTTTTCACCTCTCCACTAGAAATTTTAGAATTTTCTTAATTTTTTAATGACCCTTATCTTCCATAGAGAATCATATTTTTCCATTTACCCTTATTTCTGTATCCTTTTATCAATTCTTTTGATATGGTATCTTGTCTTGAAGTTCAAATATGCTCCTTCCCTCTTTGCCTGCAAATCAAAATAAATTATTGATTTCCAAAAATAAATGATTGTTCCAAATTAGCAAAACATCTTTTCAACTTCTCTTTTTAATTTTTCCACACCTTTTTCTTCCTATTCTCCGTATTGATGATTCCCTTATGTTGATACTTGTTCACAAAAAAATTAACCAAAAAAGCTTGTAAAGAAAGATTGTGGTCTTATATATGAAATTAGAAAACAACATACAACTCCTCACACCCTTTTCTCAATAAGATGAATGTAGAAATCTCTCAATCAAAGATTAAACACACTCAGCTTTTTATCTTTGACACACTTGATGATTCAAATTAATTTTGAACAAGTATTTATTACCATCAACTTGGAAGATCTAGGTGGTTCCAAAGCTTTGCTTCGCTCTTCCTCAACAACAGTGCCAATATATGTTTGGTATACTTTGGATTTTTCCTCTCCAATCATCATAGTATAAAGGAACAACAACCTCAAACACATAAAATTGTCAATATGGGAAGTATGCTAAGACCATAGCCCCTTCTTTGTCAATGGAATCCAAGATTTATCATCACAAGGTCAATTTCATTAGATGCTTCACAAAAAATATGGACAATTTTCTTATTTCTTGTAGATTGGGCTAGGAATAAGCTTTTTCAATGATTCTTGTGCCCAAAGTGTGCTATTTTTCATAATAAAGACATTGGAATGATCAAATTCAAATTTCAGTACTTATACCTCTGTGGTGGTTCATACAAATTCACACAATCAATATGAAACAGTACGTTGGAGGATTAAGGGAGCTTAGAAGGTTAAGATAGACTTATGAAAGCATGAAATATTCAAAGAAATACTAATCACAAACATAAATCCATGAAAAATAATCAGAAAATGAGCTTGAAATCACCATTAAAGCTTGATGACGATATTGGAAAGAAGATAGACCTCTCAAGTTCTCATTAATCATTAAAACAAATACAATATCTCTTCAAATGAGTCACAAATGACTTATATACTTTTTCAAGTGTCCTCTTTCACACTCAAAATAGGCCTTTAAATTTCTACTAAAAAGTTCTACTCATTTGAGAGCTCTAAAAGCTCTACAAAAAAAATAAAATTTACGTCTCATCATGAAGAAGACTCTTCCTCATTTTTATAATAATTGGAGTATTCTAAATTGCTATATTACAAGATTTTCCATTTTTCTCTTACAAAAAGTGGCTTTTCAATAGTTGGCATCATAGCTTTCATTTGCAAGTGCTTGACCACTTATATTTGATTGGCAAGGATTGGACCGGAGCAAAAGTCCATTGGTTTTACTCAATTTTGATGTTTTGAGCTATTGCTACTTGCTTTTGGCATCATTTTCATCGGTTATTGGTGCTAAGACCCTCTCTTGGACCAAGAGGACATTTTGACTTTTTGTTTGGGCCTAGCAAGGAGTACAAATCAGAGCTTAGACACTTGGAAGATCACTTCAAATTAGCTTTGGAAGACTTCAATTTTATCAAAGAAGTGTTCCAATGATATTTTTCTCTAGTGTTATTTTTCTCTTTCTTGCTTTATAAATTTTACTTCCATTTGTTCTAAACACCCTAGTTAGTAAACAAGGGAGTAAGCATGGATGCTACCGGAAAAGAAACTTCAGAACATACTTCTCCACCTAGGGGTAGCATCTAGAGGATTTAGACCATAGAATGGAAGAGGTAAAGCAAGACTAGGAAGTAGAGCAAAACGTCCAGCAAGGACAAGAAGATTCCTATGTAGAGCTTCATGATGAGTTTGTGTCACAAGCAATTCACAGAGCTTAAAGACCAAACCCTTAGGTTAGAGAGGAACATTGGTAGAGTGACCTCTCTAATAGCACAGCTTAAGACTCACATGATTTCACTGGAGACTCAAGTTACCTCTTTCCTAGCCAGGAAGGAAAGAGAGATTCCTACTCTTCCTATATTAGAGATGGCTAGCAAGGATGTTTTCTTCCCTGTCAAACATACAGGAGACAGTTCTAAGGAGACTCCCCTCCTAAAAGACCTCAAGCCACCAACCTTTGTAGGGACTAACTCTGAGAGGAATAAAGATGAGGTCTACACTTTCTTGTAAAAGTGGAATGATCTGCATCAATTAAAGGGCATCCCGTTTGAGTATCATGTGCTATAAACGAGTCTCTCGCTTGGGCCACCTACTTATAAGTGGTGGATGAGTATAAATGAGGCAAATTCCATCCCTAAGGACTAGAATCAGTTTGAAACTCTTTTCTTGAAAGATTTTCTTCCTTAGAATGAGTAAGGGAGGAATTGGGATGAGTGGGATCTTAAGGGGTTAGATGATTTTCAGAAGACCAGAGGGTTTGTTAGGGGCTTAGACAAAGCCATTAAAAGAGAGGCAAGGAGACACACCTAAGACTTTTGAGGAGGCAATCAAATATGCTCAAATCTATGAGGATCATAATCATCCTCAGTATACTCCTATGGAGACGAATCAACCCCTCAAAATTCTTAGTCAAACAATATGAGAGGGCCAACAAAGAAAACTTGTGTTTTAGGTTTCTATCTCCTAGCAATGCACAATGGAAGTGTCCACTTAGGAAGGGCAGAGAAAAGAAGGAAGGACCAGGGACTAGAATGGTGATAAGGGCAAGAAAGTGTTCCACCTAGTGCAGACACCTCCCACACTTGATGACTCTAACTACAAGGAGGTGGAAGTGATGCACGAGGACACAGAACGCACATGTTTTTTGACACTAATCGGGATAAGAACACACATTGTTTCTAATTAGGATAAGAAGTTTACTAACCACTTTTATAGAGTAGTCTTCAAAAGGTTGGATACAAAACTTAGCATGAGTGCAGCCAAGCATCCACAATGGCATGGGCAAACAGAGAGGGCCAACAAAATCATAGAGGATATGCTTCAAGTGTATGTGAATGAAAGGCAAACTATAATTGGGAAAAGCACATACCTATAGCAGAGTTTGCATATAATAGTGCCAAGCACTCTTCCACTAGGAATAGTCCATTTATGCTTATGTACAAATTTTAATTAAGAGCTCCTTATGCAGTAGGATTGCAACATGAGAAAGTCCAAGTTGCAAAGGACTTCTTGCAAGAGATGAAGGATATGCTTAGACTTGCTAATGACAGCATTAGGAGAGCTCAAGATAGAGTTAGAGCCTATGTTGACCCTCAAAGGAGAGATATCAATTTTGAGGTAGGAGAGCAAGTATATCTTAGAGTTCCATCAAAGTCTCAAACCATGAGGATGAGACCTTGTCCAAAATTATCTCTTGGATATTGTGTGTCATTCTCAATACTAAAGAGAATAGGAAAGATGGCTTACCATCTCCAACTTCCAAAGAATAGCCGGATCCATCTAGTTTTTCATGTTATCTGGCTTAAGAAAAGGATGGGTGAATTTGACAACCTTATTCTAGATAGTGAGGTAATAGAGCCTATTTCTATTCAATCGGTTCTAAATGAGCATGAGAACATACTATGCACTCGAGAGAAATGGAAAAGGAGTCACCTATATAAAGAGTATGCAGTAAAGTGGAAAGATAGTTTAGAAGATAGTGCCACTTGGGAGCAAGTTGACCTCTCTCCAAAAGTAGGAGGGCTAATCGAAGCCTTTCTAACAAATTCATAACTCATAATGATTGTGAGAGTCTTGAGGAATTGAGAAAAGCACATCATGGCAAGAATTGACCAAATAGATTGAAGATAGAAAGACCTATATGAAATTTTAGAGAAAGAAATTCATAAAGATGAACTTGAGTGGGTAGGGTAGAATAATGGAGGGAATACCAATCTACATATTGAGTTCAATGAGTATGTCACAAAGGAAATATTAAGAAAGTAGTGGAGACTATGGAATACGGAGTGAAATGATCTACATACATAGGTATGATAGATCAAAAGAGAATGAGGAGAGATTAGAGGGTTTATTCAAATGTAAGGGATGTAGTTACATGGGAATTCTTAGAAGAGTGTAACCAAATATTTTTCACTCATAAAACACCAATGACACCATACAATAAACTATGCGTTATTAATCTTAACAAATGAATGTTGCTACCATTAGAGATAATTATCCACTATCCATGACTAATCACTTTTTTGAATGAGTGACACCCATGGAAGTACATAGGCATGGATTTTTAGCTTATGACCAAGTGGCCAACCAAATATTGCCTTTTCATGGTATGGGGAATGTATGCTTTTAACCTAATACCTTTTGGGATAGGAAATGCATCAACCAATTTCCAAAGATTAATCTGTCATGCTCTCAAAAAAACCTCCAAGAAAAGGCCTTGAAGGATATGCGGAGATTGGCATATTCTAACCTTCAACTCCCAATGTTACATTGCTTTGAAAACCTATTTCCTTTCTCATACTCTCCTCGACCTTGAAAGTTACCACAAAAAAACTCCAAGCTGAGATCTTCATTGGGAAAGCTTGAAACAGATTGAATTCTCGCTATAACCTTCGTTTTGAATGGATGTGGGCAACATGCATAAGAAAGAACAACTTAATTTGTTCTCCCACAATGGGAATCAATCCAATAGAGCAAGAGAAAATCCACAGAGTCGAGAAGCTTTGGTCCAAGGGATATTAAAAAATGGAAACATCAAACCATGATAAAAGCACTTGGATCAAATAATAGGAGATTTATCCAAGCCCCATATTGGACTATGATTGGGGAAGAAAAGAGGTAAAAATTGATCCAATATATGACTGATGCCCACCCAAGAGGATTTAGGTGGTACCACGGTAATAAAATAGAGATAGCAAACAGGTCAACAGCCTCTAGAACACTATCCTGGGGAGAGGCTTTGTGGCAAACCAAGAAAGAAATATGTGCCAAAAACTTTGTAAAAACACCAAAAGAGATTACAATATAAATTCCTTGGGACCCCTAGAAAGAGGGATCAAGAACCATAAAATTAAGTCACCGTTGACGATCATTGTAATGCGGAAACAAAAAATGACAAAAGAAATGGATCGCCCATATGGGGAGCAAAGATTCATGAGTTTTCTTTGTAAATCTCCTTTCATTATTTTGGAATCGCTCTCTTTCGATACTGTACTGAGCTTGCTTTTGTGAAAAAAACGAAGTAACATACACAATATTCACCCGCGGACGACTATTTCTCCTTAATAATTGGAAACCGTTATCCTCTGTAAACAAAACGAGATTAAAATATTTGATTCTAAATACACGAATTTGATCTCGTATTGATGGTGGGAATAAATCTCCTGAACTTTTGAACAGAAAAGGCAAGTAGTCCTACTCCAAATAATACATGTATATTTATGCGGACAGACTGAACACAAGAAATCTGCTATACTGTTACCCAAACTCGGGACACCAATTGTAAGCACAAGAGATTTGTAAGGCAGCTAAATAAGTTTGTAGTCAAGGAATAAATCCTTTATAACTTGAATGCACGCTAAGCCCAGGTATTATAAACAGAGAACCACAACCAATTATACTGTTTCAGGTATTGGGCTAATGATGATTGAAACTAACAATATTGTTATATTATTAACAGCTACCATTTCTCTCCTTAGAGATTGAATAACAGATAAGCAACATTATACATTGATTTGTTCAACTAAGCCTGAACCAAAGATGCTTGGAGCCGATATTAAACAAAATTTGCTATTTCTCTTCTTGCAAACACCTCAATGCAAGAAGTTAATACAGGCAACCTCAAAATATCTCAAATGAAAGATCACAACATACTCGTACTCTTCTCGGTGAAGGTTTTCTTCTTTCAACTCCTGAAGATCAAACATCCCCTTTCATCCTTCTGAAGACTGGTTCATGTAGCTGCCATTGGCAACGTCGATTATCTCCTCTCTTGATAATACAACGATCAGATTCTTCTTTGCGAGCTTCAACAATTCTATCTATATTTGATGAACGGCCGAGGAAGTTGGCAAGTTTCATTCATGCCAGAACGAAAATCAGCGCTCGCCATAATTGAGGACTGGGTCTTATGAGCACTGTGCTTCAACTGCTAATCTCTTGACTTCCTGATCTGGGCATGGGTCTTCTCCAAACATGACCGTGGCTACCACTATGGTGCATTTCCTGAGTCCGAGACATCTCTGCCAAAGAAATCTCTCTCTCTCTCTCTCTCTCTCTCTCTCTCTCTCTCTCTCTCTCTCTCTCTCTCTCTCTCTCTCTCTCTCTCTCTCTCTCTCTCTCTCTCTCTCTCTCTCTCTCTCTCTCTCTCTCTCTCTCTCTCTCTCTGTGTGTGTGTGTGTGTGTGTGTGTGTGTGTGTGTGTGTGTGTGTGTGTGTGTGTGTGTGTGTGTGTGTGTAGTGTGTGTGTAGTGTGTGTGTGTGTGTGTGTGTGTGTGTGTGTGTAGTGTGTGTGTAGTGTGTGTGTGTGTGTGACACACGCACAGTGCACACACATACAGGAGCTTTACCCTTTCCATGATTAGCCTCGAGCTCGGAGCATGGCAAAGCCCACGTGCAAAGCTCCCACATTGACCCGTTGGAGTCCCAAAGCTTGCAAAGTTGATGGAGGAGATGGTTTGACCCTTGCCACACTCAATACTCATCTCAGGAAAACTGACATTTGCAAGTGCAGAAGACCACTTTTCCAGTGGAGGAGGATAGTCCTCTGCGACATTACCACACACCTTTTCTACGACACGAACCACCACCGAAGTTTTGAGTGGGTCCCCACCAATCTCCTCAAACAAGACCAGAAGGTTGTCCTTGGGTTTTAACCAAGACCGGGGCACATGATACCTGCAATCAAGGTCCAGAGTTGTAAATCCAAGAGTCGCAGCTCTGACATGCATCAACTACAGTACTTCTGGCAAAGTAGAAATTAAAAACCATGACGTAGAGGACACATAGGTATGTCTGGATTGATAGATAACACGAGAGGACACACAGGCATGTCTGCATTGTGAGGGAGCACGATGGTCACATTAATGAACCGAGCTATTGCTGAGATATTACACGGAAAGATTCGGCAATTTAAAAGTAACGTCCATGACCTAGTCAGTATCTAGGCCAGAAACAGAGCAAGTCTAATATAAGCACTGCCGAATGAAAAGGGATATAACTAGACTGGAAAAACTAGTTGCCGAACTAGGATAATACCATGGTTAGGAAGATCGCCCACTATCCATTGATAATTCTCTAATAAATTATGACATCAGGCGTTGGATGGTCGAGAGAATGAAAACATTCAGCTCATGAATGGCATGAAAATTAGGAACACGATTTCATCGCACACACGCTTGGCAGATAATCAATCAAGCTCTAGTTTGTGGAGCTGCTCATCTGCTTTATCAAGACTCCATAAGCTTTGCAATGACATGAGATCATAGGAACCGAGCTATAGACGAGATATTAAACGGGAAGATTCAGCAATTTAAAAGTACTGATCAATTAATGGACCGAAAGGAGCCAGTTTCCTCTAATCATTGCCTAATGAATAACGATACAATATAATGCCATGGTTAGGACCGAATGGTAATTATGTAATGAATTATGACATCAAGTGTTCGGTGCTCTAGAGAATGAGAAAATTCAACTCATGGATTCCGCTTTCATTTCCAATCTATCCACCTCTCAAAAAAGCCATCAAGTACGTCAGAAGACTTGACGTACTAAGGTGCTTTTATTGCTTTTCATATCAGCAGCCAAAACCTCAAAATATACCCTTAGAAATGATTGATGCTTATCAGTCAACCTTATGACTCACCATCTTTGAGAAGGTTGCCCACAGTTTGAGACACATTTGCTCGAGTTGAAAGCACCTCTATAATCGCATCCATTGGCACATGCGTCAGATGTCACATTGTAGGCAGGCCAGAATCTTCCAATGCTTTGTCCATTCACCCATGCTTGTCCTTTGCCCATGCTTCCCAAATCTAGGGCCACAGGGTCGTCTCCTTGTGGTGCATCAAAGAAAGTCTAAAGAAGAACACCTCTTCATCAATTTCACAACAAAAAGAAAAGGGAAAAAAAAAAAGGAAGTTATGAGGTGAGTCCATCGGAAAGCTACCTTGTACCATGTTAAAGGTTTATTTGCAAGTACAGTAGCATCTGATGACCAATTAACATTCTCAGAGCCCCCACGTTCATATATATGCAGCTTCTCCCCTCTGATACCAACCTGAAATACAACACCAGAAGGAATCCATATTTCTCTTTAAGCAATAACAAAAAATCACACCAAAAATGGATTTACCACTCCTAATTTAGGAGAAAATTGGAATGAAAAGAATTAGCAATGCCTTGAAAAGGCCAAAATGGGTTTGGGGGGGAAAAAAGATGTCATGGTGGTTCTGGTACAGAAAAGAACGAAAATCAGTAAATATCATAAACTGAGATGACCTAGAACAGCGACTAGGCATCTAATGAAGCATAAGTATGTACTAATTCCTGGATATAAGAATCAACACATGGTTATTTGTTGGAGCAAGTCTATGACAAGCCTAAGTATTGGCTTGAGTCCCACAAAGTCATTGAAAAAGCCTTAAAATGA
Organism: Ceratopteris richardii; assembly: GCA_020310875.1. Lineage (NCBI taxonomy): Eukaryota > Viridiplantae > Streptophyta > Polypodiopsida > Polypodiales > Pteridaceae > Ceratopteris > Ceratopteris richardii. The sequence goes on along the minus strand of CM035440.1, from coordinate 64,664,746 downwards.
AGACTATGTAAAGTTCACTTGTGTACTACCTCTTGTAACTTTTGAAGAGTTTACTTAATGTAAAAGTGAAAGAATCTTAAGTGGTTGAGTCCACTTGATCAAGAATGGAAAGAGGAGCTACGAATTCGTGATTTGTGGTAGGTAGAGAATCAAATCAATCATTGATTGATTGGAGAGTGATTGAGGGAAGTTAGCCTCCCAAACTCAACTATAAATAGATGACAGTTTTAGTCGTGGTTAGAAAGACCTATGTGAAGACCTCCAAGAGCTGAGCTTTATGGCATATCAAGGTGTGATTACAAGGCAACATATGTATCAGTAAGTCATTGTATTGTACAAGCAATATACTTTCATTTTCATGATTATTTGAGTTCATCTTTCCATGTTCTTGTGAAGTGTACTACTCACTGCCATTACTCTCAGTTTTCTCAGTCAGCTTGCAGAGATGTTTTCTCTGAGCTTGGTGCATCATTTTCAGTGATTGTGCATCATTTTCAGTGATTTAACTTGGTAAAGTTAGCTCTATAAGTCTACTATATGCTCACAAATTTTCATGTCATTTGGATGTTGCAATCTTCAGTTATGTTCAGTTGAAGTCAACAGTATCTGTGCATTTTCACTTCTCTATCAGGTACCCGACTTTTTCACTCATCTTGTCAGAGGTGTTTCTCAGTGGTTACTTATCTAAATTCAGTGATTTAAAGTTTGTTGGATTCAACTTACTGTCTAGTATAACCATACAAAATTTCATAATCATTGGATTCCTACATTTTGAGTTATGTTGATTTTTCTGCTCACTGGTCTCAAACTGTAGCAGCCCGTGAAAATCGGGATGATGTCATCACTTGTTAAAACTCATTCTCAGTGTGTGGTTTATTATTTTTTATGAGATTACTTTTGAAAGTTAGCTCTTTAAGTTACCTAGACTTCCCCAAGAGGAATTAAGCTAATTGCCGCTGTGCTCAGAGAATTATGTAAAACACTGGACAGGTGTATGAACCAAGAATAGCAAGTTTTCAACTCTGAGCTAACTCCATCTTATCTGTTTTGATCTATCTTTTTGAGAGTGATCTTCCAAGGTACATAGGGTGTCTAATACATCCATTGGCAAGCTAAAAGGGCCCACCATATACTTCTGTAGTTCATTTGGCTGGTGTAGATCAAGGATTTTGCAACACCTCTTCATCTTCAAGCACATACCTATCCATCTCTTCACAGTGGTATCAGAGAAAGGTTGGACAACATGGCAGATGGATTTCCTTCATCAATTGACAAATTAGACAGAGGTAACTACTCAGCTTGGTCATTAAGAATGGAAGCCTATCTCCAAGGTAGAAGTTTATATGGTTATGTGGCTCGAGATGAAGTTATGCCAAGTTTCAGGAACAAAAGTCAACCAACACAAGAAGAGCAAGAAAGATTGAGCACATGGTGCTCCAAGGATGCACTTGCAAGGTCTTATCTCCTCAACTCTATCTCAGATTTTTTTTTGCCTCACATTAGAAGTTGTAAGACATCTCAGGAAGTGTGGGATGCACTTTGAAGCTTTCTTTTCTTCAAGTACTAAAGCTAGGAAGCATCAACTATGGCTGGATTTCACAACTCTCAAGAAGGCTCCCAAACAAAATGTGACTGATTTTGTCACAAAGCTCAAGGACATAGCGGATCAGTTGGGAAGCATTGGAGAGGTAATAGATGAAGAGCAAATTGTAACGCAGGTTATCAATGGCTTGAAGGAAGATGACAAGTGGGAAGCATTCACCACCGCTATGGATTTGTACATGGACATGCATGTACCTGATTTCAACACACTCATTGGACAACTACTTACTCAAGAGACAAAGCTGATCAAAAATGGAGAAAGCTCTAAAGGTAATCAATCTTCAGCTTTATACACGGATAAAAGCAAGTCTAAAGATAACAAAGGAAAGGCAAAGAAAGTGGATGATGAAGCAAGTACATATCAAGCTAACTATGCAGGTAGAGGAAGACATGGCAGAGGTAGAGGAAGAGGAGGTAGACAAGGCAGGGGGAGATCCCAAGACTCAAACTCATGTTCTATTTGTGGATTAACTAATCATACAACTGAAAATTGCTTTAGGAATTCCAAAAATCAAAGAGGCAGAGGATACAATAGAGGAAGTTATGGCTACTCAAAAGGAAGGTTCAACAATTATCATGGAAACTACAACAACTACAATCATTCAAACTATCAAGGAGGCTACAAAGGAAGGAGAGACTACAATAACTACACAAAAGACTCAAACAAAGAGGATTCATTATTGATCATGAACATGGCTATGCCACAAGGTAAATCTGATGAGCATGTTTTCTACATAGATTCAGGTTGTTCAAATCATGTGGCAGGAAATGTGGCACTCCTATCAGATTTAGAAGATCCAAGGAATAAGCATGAGGTACAAACAGGAGATGATACAAAACATCCTGTGGAGAAAATAGGCAATGTAAAAGCACCTGATGGAAACATCAATCTACTCAGTAAGGTACTCTATGTCCCTACCATTACAAAGAATTTGATAAGTGTTGGGCAGATAGTAGAGAAAGGGTTGAAAGTCAGGTTCACAAAAGCAGGAGCATTTGTTGAAGATCCAAGTCAAGGATTCAGAAGAATTTCAAAAGGTGAAAAGACATGTAGATTGTTCACATTTGAATTACAGGACACTAGAAACATTGCTCTCTTTAATTATGGTAGTCAGACACTCACAGAATTGGAAGTATGGCACAAAAGGTTAGCACATATTGGTGAAAGGTCATTAAAGCAAATCTGCAGGGACCAAAGTGTACTTGGACTCCCTAATTTGTCAAAACAACATATGATTTATAAGTGTAGTGCATGTCAATTCAGAAAGTCTCACATGTTACCATTCATGAAGAAAGGTTATATGCATGGAGATCTCTTGGAGTTGGTTCATACAGATGTATGGGGACCTAGCAAGGAAGCTTCAATATCTGGATCAAGGTATTATGTTTCCTTTATTGATGATTGCAGGAGATGGACTATCCTATTCTTTATGAAACACAAAGATGAAGTTTTTCCATGTTTTAAAAGATATTTGGCTCTTGTGGAGAATCAAACAGGTAAATCACTAAAAAGACTAAGGTCAGATGGAGGGGGAGAATACTTCTCCCATGATTTTGATTCTTTTCTTCAAGAAAGAGGAATCAAAAAGAGAGGTAACTACAAGGTACACTCTTGAGCAGCCACTTACTTGATTAACAGGTTGCCTTCAAAATCCCTTGATGGGATGACTCCATATGAGGCTTGGAATGGAAGAAGACCAAGCTTAGATCATTGTAAAATTTTTGGATGTATTGCTTTTGCTCATGTTCCTTCACATGTTAGAGGCAAGATGGATCCAAAGGCAGAAAGGTGTGTATTTATTGGATATGACAACAATCAAAAGGGCTACAGGTTATACAACCCTACCAACAAAGGATTCTTGGTAAGCAGGGATGTAGTTTTTGATGAGAACAATTCATGGTATGAAGATTCATGCAGGAAGGTCAATTTACCATATGATCTTGAAGAAGATTTTCCAAAGCTTGCTAGAGAAAAACCAAAGATTGAAGAAAAAGACACCTCGGAGGATGATGAAGAATCTCATATGGAAAAGATCAAAGCATGGAAGTCTAAAGGTAAAGCAAAATTGCAGGAACTTGGACATGAGGCAGAATCATCAAATCATGGCCTAAGAAGATCTATGAGGGAAAAGAAAAAACCAGAAAGGTATGGGTTTGACACCTCATTAGTAACTAAACATTCTATCTACATAGCACAGGACATAAACCAAGAGGAGCCATCATCATTTGAAGAGGCCAAAGCAAAAACAGAATGGAAGCATGCAATGAAGGAAGAGATCGAAGCACTTGAGGAAGCAACACTTGGGATTTGGTGCCCAAGACTTCATCCATGAAGGTAATAGGCTCAAGATGGGTCTATAAACTCAAGAAGAATTCTGATGGTTCCATTAACAGGTATAAGGCAAGGCTTGTAGCAAAAGGCTTTGCACAAACTCAAGGAATTGATTATGAGGAGACCTTCTCTCATGTGGCAAAGATGCCTACTATTAGGGTTTTGCTTAGTATTGCCTCTTCCAAAAATTGGAAGATACTTCAACTACATGTAAAGAATCCATTTTGAATGGTTGGATAACAGAAAAGGTATATATGGCACAACCACCTGGTTTTGAGAATCAAGTTTATCCTGATTATGTGTGTAAACTTAACAAAGCATTGTATGGTCTCAAGCAAGCTCCAAGAGCTCGGAATTTTAGGCTTGTTTCATTCTTGCAGGACAAAGGCTTTCAACAAAGCAAGGCAGATCCTTCACTCTTTATTAAAAAGAGTAATTTCGAGGTCATCTACCTATGTGTATATGTAGATGATATTATATTAACAGGAAATGATGCAGATGGTATGAAGAAGATCAGAGATCAGATGAGAGAAGAGTTCAAGATAAGTGATTTGGGTTCACTTACCTACTTCCTAGGTTTGGAAGTTGTCTACAAAGATCATGGTTTGTTTCTCACTCAAAGGAAGTACATTAAGGACATGTTGGCAAAATTCAAGATGCAAGATTGTAAGATTGCAGGTACTCCAATGGAGGTCAATCACAAATTGAGCTCACATGAAGGTGAACTCATAGAGGACATTACATCATATCAAAGTCTAGTGGGTAGTCTCAACTATGCCACATTGACAAGAGTAGATATATGTTACAGTGTGAGTGTGCTAAGTCAATTTATGCACAGACCAAGGAAACCACATATGGATGCTGCCAAAAGGATTCTCAAGTATCTCAAAGGAGCCATAAATGAAGGACTTTATTATCCTTATGTATCTGATTTAGGTTTGAAGCTATTTTCTGATGCAGATTGGGCTTGCTCCAAGGAAGATAGAAGGAGCACTTCAGGTTATCTTACCTTTGCAGGTTCAAAGCTTATTTCATGGTCATCCAAGAAGCAACCCACAGTTGCTCTCTCTTCTACTGAAGCTGAATATATAGGTCTTGCCATAGCTACACAAGAAGCTATGTGGATGAAGACATTATTCAAAGATCTTGGATTGGAGTTTGGAACTCCAACTATTTTTTGTGACAATAAGAGTTCTATTCATTTGGCTGCTAATCCTATTTTTCATGCAAGGACTAAACATATTGAAGTTCATTATCACTATGTACGAGAAAAGGTTCTAAGCAAAGAGATTCAAATATCATATGTGTCCACTCATCAACAATGTGCAGATATTCTAACCAAAGCATTGGATGGTACAAAGCTTTGCAAATTCAAGGCTATGATTGGTTTGCAGGTAATCTTGGAAGATTGAAGACCTGAAGCATACTTGGCTTGAGGGGGAGCTGTTGGAGCAAGTCTATGACAAGCCTAAGTATTGGCTTGAGTCCCACAAAGTCATAGAAAAAGCTTTAAAATGAAGACTATGTAAAGTTCACTTGTGAACTACCTCTTGTAACTTTTGAAGAGTTTACTTAATGTAAAAGTGAAAGAATCTTAAGTGGTTGAGTCCACTTGATCAAGAATGGAAAGAGGAGCCACGAATTCGTGATTTGTGGTAGGTAGAGAATCAAATCAATCATTGATTGATTGGAGAGTGATTGAGGGAAGTTAACCTCCCAAACTCAACTATAAATAGATGGAAGTTTTAGTCGTGGTTAGAGAGACCTATGTGAAGACCTCCAAGAGCTGAGCTTTATGCCATATCAAGGTGTGATTACAAGGCACACATATGTATCAGTAAGTCATTGTATTGTACAAGCAATATACTTTCATTTTCATGATTATTTGAGTTCATCTTTCCATGTTCTTGTGAAGTGTACTACTCACTGCCATTACTCTCAGTTTTCTCAGTCAGTTTGCAGAGATGTTTTCTCTGAGCTTGGTGCATCATTTTCAGTGATTTAACTTGGTAAAGTTAGCTCTATAAGTCTACTATATGCTCACAAATTTTCATGTCATTTGGATGTTGCAATCTTCAGTTATGTTCAGTTGAAGTCAACAGTGTTTGTGCATTTTCACTTCTCTGTCAGATACCTGACTTTTTCACTCATCTTGTCAGAGGTGTTTCTCAGTGGTTACTTATCTAAATTCAGTGATTTAAAGCTTGTTGGATTCAGCTTACTGTCTAGTATAACATACAAAATTTCATAATCATTGGATTCCTACATTTTGAGTTATGATGATTTTTCTGCTCACTGGTCTCAAACTGTAGCAGCCCCTGAAAATCGGGATGATGTCATCACTTGTTAAAACTCATTCTCAGTGTGTGGTTTATTATTTTTTATGAGATTACTCTTGAAAGTTAGCTCTTTAAGTTACCTAGACTTCCCCAAGAGGAATTAAGCTAATTGCTGTTGTGCTCAGAGAATTATGTAAAACACTGGACAGGTGTATGAACCAAGAATAGCAAGTTTTCACCTCTGAGCTAACTCCACCTTATCTTTTTTTATCTATCTTTTTGAGAGTGATCTTCCAAGGTACATAGGGTGTCTAATACATCCATTGGCAAGCTAAAAGGGCCCACCATATACTTCTGGAGTTCATTTGGCTGGTGTAGATCAAGGATTTTGCAACACCTCTTCATCTTCAAGCACATACCTATCCATCTCTTCACATTATTGCTACAACAGGAAGAGGATGATCATTGATGTACTACATCCTCAACCTCACAAGGTGTTCTACATAGGCTGCTGACAGATTTCATTACCCATTGTGGCATATTTTCAGATTGAACTAGTCTACTAGGAGACTGACATGAGTTATAATGATCCAAATTTCACATTGGAGTCTTCTTCAGTAGAATGGAGTCCTTTGTACTTAGGTATGCCTAAATCACTGTAGCTCAGTCATACATTATAAGAATATACTTCTAGTGTGAGAAACCTGGTCTTACAGCTCTTTATCCAACAATCAAGCAGTGGTTGTGTTAAGAGTTATGTACATCTCGAATTACTGTACACCCATCTTCTGAGTTTCTGTCAAAAAGTCAGCGATTGAGAGGAATCCCTGGATGATATTTTTTGTCTAATTACCCAGTTGAATACCTTTCACATTCTTCCCCTTTGTACTCTTCAATTTGAAATTCTGAGGACCTAGTTACATTTGAATGGTCAAATACATCTGGCTAAGAATTTTCAAAAGAATTTGAAGTGCACATGTAAAGTTGGAAACACCTTTAACGTACCTCCAGATTCAATGTTTCCTATTTGTAAATTTGTGTAGGCCCTAGTTATTAGATTGTAAACAGTCTTATGGCTTGTAATCAAGTCTGCAAGATTTTCCACAGATCTTACTGTTCTTATTCCTGCAATTTAACTGCACCAATCTCACTTTCATCGATGCATGTCTACTAGTAGTTACAACTGTTTGAGGTTAACTGAAAAGAGTCTTGTTGCATGAACGTCCTCCAACTTAGCTTCTATGTGTTGTGTGTTCATACAAGAGCTCAACAGGTTCGTCTCCTTGTGGTTCATACAAAGAGCTTGGTGGTGGTTGTTCTTGGTGCTGGTGTTGCAGGTGGAATCTCAACATCGATGGTGCTTTGATCACTCCTTTCGCATCATGGGTTTATCTCCAATGCTGCCAACTGTTGTTGGCAAAGTTCAAGCAATATGCATGTAGTGGCTTTGGAGAATCCAGACTAGGAGTTAAAAGCATGTCATTCAAATTCTTATTATGGCCACAATGTCATCAATTGCCAATATGCAAAAAAGAATAGTGGGAATGAGAATAAACACTAGCATCTAAAGCTTGACTGGTGGGTAGAAAGCTAATGCGTTGGAAAAGATTGGTTCAAGCAGGAGTTTTGAACAAGCTATCAGCACACAGGACATTGGTTAAAGTGACTAACAGATTCTTACTTCTTTCATTTTAGACAGCTTACATGAAAGATTGGATGAACTGACAACCTTCTGAAAGCCAGGGTTCACGAGCCATCTTTGCTAGGCTCTTAAGTACTATGAATGGAGCACAATGCCGAGGAGATAACTTAGGACAAGGCCTGATCTTCATGGTTTCAGATCTCGCTGGAACTCTTAGATAGACTCATTGTCCTACTTGAAGGTTAACTTCGCCCCTCTGAGGATCAACATACGCTCTAGATCTATCCTAAAGCCCCTTGCAGCCTGGACTTTCTCATTATGCAACCATATCGCACATGGAGCTCATGGCTGAAACCTGTACTTCCACATAAATGGACTATGTCATGTGGAACTGCTTGGCCGTGTTATATGCAAACTCAAATATAGGTGAGAACTCTTCCTAATTAGTTTGTCATTCAAAAAACATATGGATGAGTGATATCCTCTAGGACTTGATTAACATTTTTTGTAGTGCAGGAAACACTTACAGAAGGTAATGCTTAAGGTGACTTAACAGGCAGACAGAGACTTAACTGCACGAAGTAAATTTGTTAAAACATAGCCAAGAAATACGATCCAATAGAAATCATTCTAACATCCCCAAAAGAAAATTTGCATATCTGCTACAAAAGGATCAACCCAATGCTTCATGTAGACATCCTTCAAAGGAGACAATCCACAAGTGGAGCAATTTGAATCACTTGAGTGAGGGTGCTTGTTCACGAGGAGAGACAATGAGAGAGAAGCACACCACTTGGAGAGGGACGACATTGGCAATAGAGGTAGAAGGGGGAGAAAAATGCCACCAAAACACCACGAAGAGGCTAGTGCACTGCTGAGTTGCAAGTAGCTATGCTCCTTGAAACTACTTGGATGTGGATGCCACTTGGTTGATGATGTCAGCCAACAGATGATAGGTGTAATTATGATGATAAGATTAGGTGCACATGAGTTTAAATAGACAAGGCTCCTTTTATTATTCCACAATCGGGCATATTCTTGGCTTGTATATGCTGAGGATAGAATCTAGATTTGGATGAATCTTGAGAGTGTATGTCGAGGAGGAAGTTGTGTTGTGGTGCTTGTGTGATGGACTGACTTCCTAAGGGCAAATTCTTATCATAGTAGGTGCATCCACATTCCAAAAGGCCAAAAAACCATGAAAAGGATTGATCATAAGCCAAATTTAGACTCCATTAAGGGTAGTTTTTATCATTTTTACTTTTTGTCTCTAGATACTTATGCATACAAAGAAAGAGAGCAAAGGGGAGAGGGAGAAGAGCTTTCACAATATTTTCTTTTTGCCTCATCACCCAAGACGGTTGGAGTTTGAGGTCTACGGAAGCACGCGAACAACACAAGGAAGAAGAAGAAGCTTGGAGCACAACACACAATACTGAATGTACTACCAAAAGAATGTACAAAGATAAGTGATCCATTACGGTTATAGGCGTATATACAAGCGGGGGGGGGACCTCCTAAAGAGGGAAAAAAGTGTCCCGAAGGTCCTAGTGTGTTCACACACATCACTACCTAAATATATCTACAAATCCCCCCTGGGAATGATGCGGTGAACAAAGAGCTAACACTCATATATAACGAAGTGCCAAGCTATGTGGGATCAATGCACAAAAGGAAGTAGGTCCAAAACTTTGCAAAAAGCTTCAAACTTCTCCTTAGGCAAAGCCTTTGTTAAAAGGTCTACAATGTCCTCATGCGTGGGCACATATACCAAACTGATCTCTCCAACATAGAACCTCTCCCTGACATAATGATAGTGCATCTCAATGTGCTTACTTCGAGAATGGAACACAGAGTTCCTTGCCACTACCAATGCACTTTGACTATATGTGAAGATGGTGGTGAAAGAAGACTGACAAACACCCAATTCAATAATAAGGCATCTGAGCCACAAACTCAACAATCGTTATGAAAGCTTCCCTATACTCAGCCTCACCACTAGAAGTGGCCACAGTAGGCTTCCTCTTGCTCAACCAAGATATGCATGAGCTACCAAGCATGAAGCAAAAACCACATATGGACACACAAGTGTCATCGCAACCAGCCCAATCACAATTAGAAAAAGCATGTAAGTCTGGCGGTAGTGATCCGCTCTTGGGATAAAACAATCCAAGTAGTAGGGTACCACTCAAGTAGTGAAAGATGCGCTTAACTGCCTACCAATGCTTGACACTTGGGCAATGCATAAACTTGCTCGTCTGTGAGACAACAAACGGAATATATGGCCGAGTAATGCATAAGTAAATCAAGCATCCAATAGCCTCGTGATAGAGAACAGCATCAAATGCATCTCCAGCATCATGAAGACTCAACCGTAAACTTGTTTCCATAGGAGTGGCAATAGATTTGTAGTCTTCAAGGCCAAAACACTACAATAATGTGTCAATATATTTTGTTTGACACAAAGCTATTCCGCAAACTTGCATAAGTTGAATGCCCGAATAATGATGCAAATGCCCCAAATTTGACATCTCAAATGAAGCATGCAAATCAGCCTTAAAATCAACAATATGCTTCTCATGAGGACCAACGCGCAGCATATGATCAATATAGACAACAATGAGTAGAAGGACATCATTTGCACGCTTAATATATAAGGTCCTCTCAGTTGGATTGTCCTAAAAACCATGTGTCATCAGGTAGGCATGTAGCTTTTCATACCAAGCACATGGTGCTTTCTTCAAACCATATAATGCCTTTTTCAACGTGCACACTTTGTTTTCATGCCCTTTTTGCACAAAACCATAGGGCTGAAAAAAATACACTTCTTCATGCAAGTCACCATTCAAAAATACAGTTTTAATGTCCAATTGATGTAAAAAATACACTTCTTCATGCAAGTCACCATTCAAAAATACAGTTTTAATGTCCAATTGATGTACGTTCCAACCATGATGAGCGGCAAGTACACAAATGCTATGAACAGTGGTCATTCGACATGTGGGAGAAAAAGTCTCATCAAAATCAATGCCTCTTTCTTGAGCATAACCCTTTGCAACAAGCCTAGTCTTATACATGTCAACTGCTCCATCAAGCTTACGCTTCAACTTGTATACCCACTTGGTGCCAATGGCCTTCTTGCCATGAGGCAAGTCACGTAAAGACCAAGTACCATTCTTCATAATAGCATCATATTCAGATTGCATAGCAACCATCCAATTTTCTGAATTTTATGCTTCATCAAACGAAACAAAGCTCATTCTCATCAGAAAGACTAGAGGTAGCCATGGCATAGCAATCTGATGCAAAAGAAACACTATGAGAGCATGAACAAGTACAATATGGGCAATAACCTTTGCTTTCATAACTGTACCCAACAAAAATACATTCCACTGCTTTATCATCCAGTTTCCTGCGTTGTCGTTCAGGCACTAATGCATATGTCAGACAACCAAAGACACGCAAGTGAGCAACAGATGGCTTCCCATTTGATTTTGGGAATCCCTCTCCTATTGGGGTCCCCAATCCATAGGAAGTTTCTGCAGATTCTTTCCACTTTGGCCAACTCTTTCTCCTTAGGTCTCCAACACGAGATAAAGTAGGTAAATAATTATCGGAATTAGTTAGCTCGTTTTACGCCAAATTGAAAACCCATTTTGCAATGGAATTTAGATGATTAGCTCGTCACTGACGTTTTGTCTTTCACGAGGTTATCTAGACTACGCCTCAGCGCCTGAAATAGGATAATCAATTGCAATCTGACGTGGTAGCGCACGCCAAATATTAGATGTCGCTAGGTGAGGCAGGTGAATTGAACAGCTTTGAAGCTTCCGCGCACTGTGGACCACATCCGATAACGTATGTAATAGCAGCAAGTAGATTTTGGCTCTGCTGCATAGGTACATTGAATGTGCATCCAGAACGAGTTAGCGACAAACTGGAGTTTACATCATATATGATCGCAACTTGATTTCTCATCATGTTTTTTCTTTAAATGGAGGTTAAGCAGAGGCCTACTCTTCCAGGCTTTAACTTTGAAATTGCAACTGTACAAGGAAGGGCATAGTACCCATGGGACCCCCCTTATCCCACAAGAACAGGGGTTTACATAGTTGGGTTAGACTGCGGTCACAACTACCGCGAGGGAGGACAAACGATGGCATATCAGCCACAAGATACAAGTTCCAGATAACATGTCCCTTACATGTTGCCGGTGGGGGTTGAACCCTCGCCCCCACCTCAAGAGGCAAAAGGCCCAGCCACCCAACTATAGAGTGCGAGTGAAGCCATTAAAACGAAAAAGAGAAATTTTGACTTTAGTCTCATTTTTATGTCTGAATGGTAATGTCAATCGTTCAATGAATCTTCCAACGAGTCTTGTCTCTTATTGGTATAGAACATAGAATGTAAAATCATCATAGGTTTCATCGTGCAATACAGGGTCCACATATGAAGATGTTATAGAAGCATAGACATCCGTGTGAACTAACTGCAATTCTTTACTTGCTTGAACTGAACCATCTTTTGGGAAGGAGGAATGCTGCATTTTGCCCAAAATATAGTCTTCACAAACATGTTTACCAGGTGCCTCAAGTTTAGGCAGAGAGGACACCATTTCAAATTTTTGCAAGTGAAACAAACTAGCGAAATTCTGTTTTGCATAATCTATGAGTTTATACAACCCACAACATAAAATGCCAAAAGCAATAATGAGATCACCATTTGATAAATCATGAACTCTACATCTGTCATCAACAAATTGCACAACTAAGCCGATCTTGGCTAATGCTTAAACTGATAATAGATTTTTCTTGATCCATAGCACAAATAAAGCATTCGACAATGTAAAAGAACTACCATCGGTAGTAGTCAAAATGATCCCACAAACTCCCATAACAGGATACGAGGATTTGTTGGCACATGTGACAGTATTTCCTATAGGGGCAGGCTCAAGTGAAGTAAAAAAAATGTGCTGCAAGGTAATATGTTTGGTTGCCCCACTATCGGAGTACCGAACATCTGAGTCTACTACAAACATACATTGTTCATGAGAAGATGGGTCATAACTACAAACAGTAGTAAAAGCCCATTCTTCATTCTACACAAGATTAACAGACTCTGCTTTAGGTGTAGAGGCCTCTGCAACAACCATTCGAGCCTCTTTCTTCTTTGCCTCTTTTGCAACCAGTTTTGGAAAACTCTTTACAATGTTTGCAAAACAATTTCTACCTATTTCTTCTCGTCTCTGTCATCCTTCTTTGAATGTGCAAAGGAAGATTTCTGCTTACTAGTAGATTAGCTCAATTTACCTTTGCCCTTCTCACTAGCCAAGAAAGCTTGATCTGCAACATGCATAATGGACATGTTCTTCTTAGATTGACCGTACTCCAATAGAATAGAGACTAACTCCTCAAATGTTAAGGCATTTGAATTGCCTTTCATCATCAATCGAAGAGTAGAAGCAAAACTCTTATATGAATCTGAAGGACCATTCAGAACAGTATGCACAAGTGAAGTGTCAGGGAGGACTTCATCAGCAAAATTCAAATCAACTACACCTTCAAATCTCCAATCTTTGTCAAAAAAGTGTCTATGGAATCTCCTTCATTCATGTGTTCACTCTCCAACTGTTTTCAGAGTAAGCAACACAAGTCTCATTCCTTACATATTATAAAGTGGTAAGTGTATCCCGAGCATCCTTTGTCGTTTTGGAAGAGCGAATGTGAGAAATAATGATAGATTTGACAAACAAGGCAATCAATGCATGTGCCTGAGCATCTCTACCATCCCGACCAAGTTTCTCTACAGTAGGTGCAACAAGAACTGAAGCACGAACAAGAACCTGAAGAATATCACCATCTTCAATGCCATATGGTAAGACCATAATGAGAATATCACCATCTTCAATGCCATCTGGTACCATAATGGGTAATTGGTACCATCCAATTTATCCTCAAGAGCAAACATACGGAACACATCAATGCTTTCAACCATGGCCACTCACTAAAATACCCTGATGCAAAAAAATGACCGTATCTCAAAAAGTTGAACAGAATTACCCAATCGAGTTCTATTAAATATGTAGTAGACTTCGAGGAGCTTATACTAGAGAACCGAAACTGTGTATATCTTTGGCACAAAAAGACGAAATTACCTGCACATGCTCTACGATGGTGCATTCGGATGCCAAAACGAGCTCAAATCGCGATTTTGACACCACATAGCGAAGTTGTTTTAAACTCCTAATTGCCCTAAGTATGCTCACCAAATTTCGTGTGATTTTGAGGTTGTGACTAGAGGGCTGCCGACAACGCCCTAGATGAAGGAGTGACATTCTCTGATACCATTGTTGGAGTTTGAGGTTGTAAAAGCACGCGAGCAACACAAGGAAGAAAAAGAAGCTTGGAGCACAACACACAATGCTGAATGTATTACCAAGAGAATGTACAAAAATAAGTGACATGTTACGGCTACATGTGTATATACAACCAAGAGAAAAAAACCTCCTAAAGAGGGAAAAAAGTGCCCCAACAATCCTAGTGTGTTCACACACATCACTACCTAAATATATCAACAAAGACACGTACAAATAAAGGAATTGAAGAGGGTGAGAAGCCTTCTCTCAAGAGATGCACAAGTGTGAAGGATAGAATGAGAGGAGAAGAAGAGAAGGAGAGAGGAGCATGCAATGCTTGGGAACAATTGTGACTTCATGGTGAGATATGGAAGGGCAAAGAGGGATTGAAAAAGGGGATTTCAAGGGTGGACAGTGAGTGTTCAAAGGGTGACAACGCAGTGGATAAATGGGTAAAAGTGAGGGTTTACACTTCAAAAGTGAAAATTTACCAAATTGCTTTTATATTTGAAAGACCTTTGGGATTGTCTCAAGCTTATTTTAAGGCTTACAAAGAGTGGATTTCATGCTCACAGAGGGATAAATCCGACTAAAACATGCACCATCCTGATGGCACTAAACAATAAACTTACACATAGAAGGAAATTATGATGGATCAATGTAACTCAATGACATCAAGAGGAAAGAAATGAGCTCAACCCTATGGAGAGGGTTCTTTCGAGTTGAACTAAAGCATTTCAACACGAAAAATTGAATTGGCTAACTTACATTATTGAGGAAACAAGAGAACTTCACCACTTCAAGAGGAGAAATAGAATTGGTTGATCTACATCAATGAGGAAGAGGGGGAACTTCAGCACTTCAATAAAAAATGTGCATCTTCAAAGTCAAAAAAGAACAAACGGAAAACCAGGGTGAAAATTTAAAAACAAGAAGATTCCAACCTAAGGAGAACACTAACACGAGGGACACACCAAAGATTGCAAAACAAGCTTCAATGAGATTCCAACACCTTTAGTTTAAGAGTGCATCTACAACTAGTGATTGTCAGATCTCACATGGATGAGACAACCAATCTTTCAACTTCCAACTGTCCTACATGTTCCCTTCTTATCCCACCTCAATTTACTTCAAATATGTGGATTGCTATTTTATGATGATTGGTACAATCCCTACCATAATGATCTCTAGCACCAAAATGGTTCCTGTATGGTGAGATCTTTCTCATCTTGGAGGTAGTTGCACTCCCTAGCCTCATGTCCGAATGTTTCATATACCTCGAAGATAGCATGTAGCTTCACGTGGACAATCTTGATATACATGCCCACTATACTTCATAAATAACGTCATCATTGCTTTCTCATCACTTGGGAGTAAAGCTCTTCTATCTCTTTCCTTAGTTGCATCAATGCATCTTCTATAAATGCTTTTTCTCTTTTTTTTTAGAAAGTACAAGAAAGTTGAAATGTCCAGTGAGTCAGACTTTAACCCAAGCATTGTGTCCCACGGCATCCAAGGCATACCGCTACACCACATCCATTTGGATGAATTCTTTACCATGAAATTCACTCCAATTCTTTACCATGAAATTAACTTGGGGATCAATGTTTTGGCCCTAATTAATTATTCCAAGGACTCACCTGATCGAAGACAGATTCTCCATTCGATTCAAGGCTCTTTTTATGGCATTCGCCTAGGAGAAGGCTATGATGAATTCCATCCTCATCTCCCCCCTCTAATGAAAGTGACCATCATCATACTGTGAGTACCATCCCTCTGCTACTCCATCCAAGGTAGGAGGAAATAGGGAAAGGAATGCATCCATAGAGTGTTGCAACCCTCTATTCCTACATAATCACAAAAATCAATGATTTTTGTCACCAAGGTCCTAGTGAGAGGGATCCTAGGACACTCAAAAATTTATGTTTACACATCAAAGAGATAATCTAAGTCTTCCTCCATCTCGTGATCCTCATTTTTGTGTCAAAAGAGATGGTTCCATCTCTAATCTCCTCATCATTCACTTTAGTAAAGGAAGAGGAGATTGGACTCTCTAGAATTGACTATCTCATTTTACCATCATGCTGAAAATCAAACAGATTTAAAAATTAAAGAGGTTGACAGATCCTCAAACAAAGCTCTCCAGCAAGAATCAAAGTAATGAGAATGTCCTGATATTTAATTTTTCCAAAGCTGAGGACACCCTAGCCAAATATCTTCACCACATGGTTTCTTTTTTTCTTTTAACAATCTGAATCCACATGTTTGGCTAATTAAAATACATACTCTAGATGCAATATTCTACATGCAGCTGCCATGAGACATTTCATGACATCAATAGTAATGCTCACTAAGCCTACCAGTAGAAGTTAAAACTAGGGCACACAGTCCAATGGCTTTGCTTTTGGTGAGCCTTTCCGATGAGGTAATATTTCATTAGTTATCAAGTGAAATCCATGAAAAATGTAGTGGAGAAAATGATTTCATGCTCCCGTGGTCAGCAATTATGAGTTTTAGCCTCAGATTCATGTTACGCTTCGCATTATGCTTTTTGTTAATTTTTTGACTGTAAGACCTATATTCTTATGAATCTGAGTGTGTTAGGGCAGATTCATGTTATGCTTTTTGTTAATTTCCTTGACTGTAAGACCTATATTCTTATGGATTAAGCCAGCTCCCTACTGGTTCCTCTCTCCTAGATCAACCTACTTTTGCATGGCCATATTGATTACTAAATCGAAAAGAGCATAAATCTACAAATGTTGAATTTTGTGACTGAAAGCACTATCAGATGAAAGATCTGCCCTCGGGCTATTAGTCTGTAAAAGTGTAATAAATAACCTGATGTTCCCACAACTGGCTGGAGATATCTAGTGTACCATTGTCGAAACCTTCCACATAGACAGATCCCTCTATGCCAGTCCCTGTCAGATCGTATCCCGTAGCACCAGTCTGTCAAATGCATTCAGATTAGAAGTATCCTTAAAACCTCAGTGTCAAATGGACTAGTGATCCACTTAGATGACAAGTAAACACACCTGCTTACCTGTAAGCCTACTGTCATGCTTAAGATTGAGATGGTATTCGTGCCCTCATGAAGTTTGATTGGCTGTACAACTTCAATCGATGGACTACCCCATACACCTTGAGCACTGACTGCATACCAAAAGGAAAAATTCCAATTCACTTATGCTAAGGAAAATGGCTATCTAACCATCCTAACAGCCCAAAATAACTATTCAACCATGGTTAATCTTACATGACAACAACCATGGACTTAGAGGTGTGCATGTCATGAAACTTGTGCCACTGAAAATGCAATATAAGACAAGTTTGTAACAGAAAAGAATAAAACCCTCTTTTGTATGCACTGACTGCATACCAAAAGGAAAAATTCCAATTCACTTATGCTAAGGAAAATGGCTATCTAACCATCCTAACAGCCCAAAATAACTATTCCACCATGGTTAATCTTACATGACAACAACCATGGAATTAGAGGTGTGCATGTCATGAAACTTGTGCCACTGAAAATGCAATATAAGACAAGTTTGTAACAGAAAAGAATAAAACCCTCTTTGGATCCTATTTCAGAACTAAAAGCATTGAAAACAGTGATCAGTAAGTCATAGCTAAAACTTGTGCAAAGCAGCTATACAAAAGAAATACATTAATGACAGAAGCATAAAAATATCCTCAGCATGCCTGAAATTAAAATTTGGTGTCAAAAGACTGCAAAAGAGGTAAGATTAAGAAACAAGGATTAAACACGCCTTTCTCAAACCATCTTCACATCTAAAAACACTGGAGATAGGATGTCAGTAAGTCACGCCTGAAACTTTTGCAAGAAGCATGCAACTTCAGACGGCCAAGTTAATCGGACAATTATAACAATCTCCTGAATCCCAGTTCATCTTTCCTGCTAAATAGATATTATTATTGTGCACCATGGACCTTCTCACTCTATTCCCAATGATACTCATTGCTCCAATTGAATTCTCAACAACTCTGATTCCCTTCTAAAGAAGGAAGTGTTAGCCCAAAAAGCAAGACATACTCATATACACACACCAAGAACATACACACACAAGTATGAATCAAAAAAGAATGACTCCAAATTACAAAAGTAGCAAATACAAAGATAGATACTCCAAAACAGAAAAAACTCACTACTTATCTTCTATTCATGAGAGCCTTCAAGAAAGGTGAAGGAAAAGGGTAGGGCTGAAGATGAAGAGGCCATATGGCTGTCCAAGAAGTATGGGTGAAATATAGCTGAAGCAATCTCATCATATAGGCAAAGAACCTCCCAAGCTAGGTGATGATGAAGTAGAGCTGAATGTTCCACAATCTCTTTGAAGTAGGAATAGGTTAAAGAACTTGTTGTTGACAAGTTTCCTGTGAGGTATAAGCTGCACAATAGGTAAATCTTCCAAAGTAATTTGTAGTAGTAGCCTTCTTTTATGTTGTTGGGTCCAAGAAAATAACCAAAGTATAATCCATCTATGGCAATGAATTTGTGACATATACATTTTAAGACATCTTCAAAACTTCATATAAACAAAATCTTCGTTTGAATCAATCAAGCTTTGATCTTTGAATGATCCCAAGCTGTTAAAGTCATTGTTGTCCGAGTTTGACTTTGATTTAGAAACTGATGTCTTCCACCATCTTTTCAAATAGACATCAAAAGTCCTTACAGGAAGGATAAATTTGATGGATGATAGCGAATCATCTTTAACAGCTGAAATTCAATCTTTAACATCAAAATTACATGCCATAATGCTCACAGGAATATCATTTGTAGAGATACTCATATACACGCACCAAGAGAACATACACATACAAGTATGAATCGAATAAGAATGACTCCAAATCACAAAAGTAGCAAATACAAAAGATAGATACTCCAAAATACAAAAAAAAAAACTCACTACTTAGTACTCATCTACTATTCATGAGAGCCTTCAACGAAGGTGAAGGAAGAGGCTAGGGTTGAAGATGAAGAGGCTATCGCTGTCCAAGAAGTGTGGAAATACAGCTGAAGCAATCCCATCATATAGGCAAAGAACCTCCCCAAGCTAGCGATGATGAAGTACAGCTGAATGTACCACACTCTCTCACAAGATAGAGGGCTACACCTCCACATATTAGAGAGCAAGTGCTACTCCCTCAAATTTTCATGATAGAACAAGTATAAGCCTCTTTATGTAGAAGATGAGGAGGGTTACAGATTAATGTAAAACTAATGTCTAAGAGAATATACACAATTTACAAATAAGAATTTTATCTCCTACAATCCCTTCCTAAACTATATCTGTCTAGGGCTTTGAACTATGGATAGGTTAAAGAACTTGTTGTTGACAAGTTTCCTATGAGGTATGAGCCACACAATAGGTAAATTTTCCAAAGTAATTAGTAGTAGTAGTCTTCTTTTATGGTGTTGTGTCCAAGAAACTAACCAAAGTATAATCCGTCTATAGCAATGAATCTCAGACATATAGAATAAGACGTCTTCAAAACTTCATTTAAACAGAATTTTCAGAATATCATTCGTAGTAATATCACACATTTTAATAATACACAGATTATATATGTATCACTATATATAATCAGTAAGGATTTGAATAAACTTTGTGTTTTTTCTAGAAATCTAGGAGTTTGAATGCAAAGAAGGATACGAGAAAAAGCAAGTGCAAATGTAAAATGTGAACAACGCATGTTTGGGAACTTAAGGATATTTAAGGATTCTCAAGAGCATGACAAGTAGTAGACAAGCTCCACCATCAAAATTATCCACTTCAAAAGAAACATAAAAAAAAAAAGCACATTCAAAAGTTAAACTCTGTAGATAATGACTTGATTTCTTGCAGTAGTAACAATTATCATAAGAGCTTTTTTATTCACTAGAATCACTAGACATAAAGCTATTGGTTCTATGAAATTTCTTTTGGGAACCACACCTAAAATCACATTTAGAACTCTTATCTTGGGGAGCTTCTCAAGAAAAGTAAACTATTGCTCTCTTCTCAACAAGATAATCTATGCTCACGTTAAAACAATATTACACCATTGAATAGTTGTCTTTTTCCTTTCCCCATGGAACCTCTTACCTTTGTTTTCATAGCCAATGCAAGGTCTTGCATAGATTCTTGCAAACCAAGACTGAGTTTGAATTGTTCTTCTTGCAGCAACAAGTTTTGCAACATTCTAAAAGTAATGACAATATCAACTATGGAAAAATTTGTGAGAAAGACATATATGATCTAAACAAGGAATTCAGAAGTATTGTAACTAATAGGCCTTCTAGAAGTATTGGGAGAGTAGACGAGATCCTCAAGTTTATCCCATTCTTCTTTAGATGTGGTACAAGGACATATATGAGGAATTATTGACCTCTTTATAGAAAGAGTAATGAGATCCAAGTTTTACGGATCTCTAGAATCCCATCCATGTTGGTCTTAAAAACTTTTACAACCAATGTAAGTTGCTTGAGTTCGTCAAGGTGCAATTTGTGTGCAAGAAGTGAGGGTAGAAGCTTCTTCAAAAAGAATATCCCTTCTTTCTCCTCTTGTAATTGTAGGCCTAGGACCCTCAAGACAAGGTAAATCATCTGTCACATAATCCCATAGGCCTTTCACTATGAGAATATTTTAAGCATGAAACTCCAATGTGGATAATTAGAGCTGTCTTCAAGCTATTTATCACTAGATAAAACACTTAGGACATTGGACTGGTCATGATCTGCCATTGAGATCAAGAAAAGATCCAAGGAAAGACAAAGAAAATGATCACTAGATAAGAGATTTCATATGCATAAAGCAACTCAACAAGAAACTCTCTATGCACACACCAACCTTAAGCAAGTAAAGTAACCTTGCACTAAGCAAGTAGAGCAACCTTGCACAAAGCAAGTATGTCAATATAGAGCTAAGAGCAATATAAAGAGAGAAATTGAAAGGTATAGGTCTAAAATTTGAAACTTTTCGTCTATGTTTTGAATCTTTCTCTCGAGCTTAAGTACCACTTTTGTCTAGAAATTTCACAACAAATCTCAAAATTTGACTCTATTCGATAGAGTTACCTAGGTTCAATTGACATTTTGATACCTCAAAAGGAGTGGTAGGAGACAGAGAAGAAAAAGAGAGAGCTATATGCAAAAATTTTGATCCAAAAAGGATATGCTCTATGAGCCATCAAAAGCTCAATGTGTATGTTGGATTAGCTCCACAAGCTGTTGTTCAAGGATCAGCTTGCCTACAAAAGATTAGTTGTACCTCTAGAAAACCTACAAATGGACCCGGTTTGATACCAAATCATTGACTGAGGAAGCAAAGATACTCATATACACCACTATGGTTAGCAATTGGACATCAACGAGGTAGGCAACGTGTTAGCGACATGTTAGCAATGGATTGGAATTGTAAACCAAAATTTGCAGTAAATTACCATTTTTTTTTTCAAAGTTGCATATGTAATGGTAGTGCATGATTGCTCCTATAAATGCCTAAATATCATCAAAAATAATATACATATTCATTCATACATAGATGACAGTACATACATTCATAACACATAGTACATACATTCACAACACATAGTACATACATGTAATATTACATACATACTAGTAAGTACATGCTACATGCTACATGCATACATAATATATACATAGATACATAGTGCATAGCATAGCAAATTCAGTGCGTAGGACCGCAAATTTTTTGCATTCGTGGTATTCGGTGCCATTCGGTGCTATATATTCATCGTTACACGTATGAAGCTTTTCTCATCTATTCATCCGTACAACTTTCACTAAGCTATCAAAAATATAGATTTAACCTGAAAAATCAAAACTCCACAGAGAATCTAGAAATACCTGTAAGCTCATCATTGATGAAGATGTGAACTGCATCTCGCATAGAGTCAATCTTAAGAACAGGATCCTTGCCATTTGCTAGGAAAGACTCCCGCTGTGAGACCTGCAAACTGTGATTCCATTATAAATGTGACCATGTATTTACTAGAGAACACAAAAATGAAAGGTCTGGAGTCTGCAAGCTTACTTTGTTATGTACCATAAGTAATCAGTGCTATCTTTTGCTGTACTGATCTGTTCTAAGAATCTTGTGTCTTTAAGGACATTCTCACTCCATATCCCAATTTTCTCTGTGTACCATTCCCATTCAAGAACATCAAAATCTTGCACAGGCATCATTAACATCATTGACGTTTGAGCACTAATCTTCGCAGAATTGAAAGCAACATTTCTGCAATCAGGGAGGACACTTATTGACCATCCAGGCAGCTTATATGAAACACCATTGAAAGTTGCAGCCGCATCAGCAGAATTGCTGTTAGAAATGAATGCAGCACATTTCTCTGTTGCATTTGAGTAAGCATAGACCTGTAAGGTTTTAGAAAAGAATGTCCCATTAGAGATCATGTGCATGGTTCACATCCTGTGTAAGTGTGTGTGTGTGTGTGTGTGTGTGTGTGTGTGTGTGTGTGTGTGTGTATGTGTGTGTGTGAGCCAAGGTGGTAAGGTTCGTAAGGTTCGGTACGCATTCGGTTCGAGGGAAGAACCTTACCTCGAGGGTAAGGTTCGTAAGGTTCGTCCATTGAAAAAAAAAAATATATATATATATATATATATATATATATATATATATATATATATATGTGTGTGTGTGTGTGTGTGTGTGTGTATATGTATATTTAAACCTTACCTTGGTTGAGGTGATGCGAAGTGATATATGGGTTGGAATACGCAAAGTTGAGGTGATATATGGGCTAGAATATGAAACATTGAGCTAATTTATGGGCTGAAATATGCAATGTTGATCTTTACTTTGCCTAAGAGCTGAGTGCTCACACCTGAATGTAGAGCTAAGATCAAGCCATTAAGGACTAAACCAAGAGCTTGAAGCTAGAGATTATACCTTGAAAGATAAGTTTGGTTCCCGAAAAAATGAACCTAAAAATACACCAAAAAAAAATTCCAGCAAAGAACCTTACGTAAGGTTCGTTCGGTTCGGTTCGAACCTTAAAAAACGAACCTTACCTTATCGGTTCGCGAACCGAATCTACCATGGTGTGAGCGAGGGTGAGTGAGTGAGTGAGTGCGTGAGTGTGTATGTGTGTGTGTGTGTGTGTGTGTGTGTGTGTGTGAGAGAGAGAGAGAGAGATAGAGGATTGCATGAACTGGGCCTCAAATAATTCCATGAGACTAATCATAGAATACATCCTAATTGCTGAAAAAGCCTCCCACTAACATAAAGATTTAGAAAAGCAAGAGCAAAATGGAAGTAATCTATGTAGAACACATCACAAAGTGGCAGATTGTGCAGAGAATGTATGTATTGCGTTGTTTTCTGTTTTGTTGTATCATGTGTCTGTGTGTGCATGACCGGGTACACACATGCACAAGGGTCAAAGTATGTGTGCACATGCATGCATGCACCTAATGTGCATATCTCTCTCTCTCTCTCCCCCTCTTTCTCCCTCTCTCTCCCTCTCTCTCCCCCTCCCCCTCCCCCCCCCCTCTCTCCCCCTCCCTCTCTCTCTCTCTCTCTCTCTCTCTCTCTCTCTCTCTCTCTCTCTCTCTCTCTCTCTCTCTCTCTCTCTCTCTCTCTCTCTCTCTCTCTCTCTCTCTCTCTCTCTCTCTCTCTCTCTCTCTCTCTCTCCCCCCCTGTGTGTGGTTCTGTGCACAAAGACATGCACAAATGTGTGCCCACACATATGTGTTTACGCACATGCACATGTGTGTGTATGCATGGAACATCCACACACATAAGCATGCACATATGCACATGCATGCAGGTATGTAAGGAGATAGGCTTGAAATGACCCAAGCACCAAGCGCAAGGTATGAGAAGGTTCATTCTATATGTTATTTAAACTCAGAAGCTGCTTCTACTCTCTATGTTAAGTCACAGATAGATGTTTTGATTAGATTCATCATTTATCTTGATGATAAAGACCATGACAAGTCCCAAAGATTCAAATTTGTAGTTTTTTAAGGATAATTGTATTTATATGACAGAGCAGAGGTACATTAAGAGACTTCTAAAAAGGTTTGACGTGCAAGCTTCTAAGCCTATGCTAACTCTTATGGATATTAATGTGTTTTCAATATATAGCTCTAGTGATCAGTATGATGAAAGCAACCTCATGATAGGTTTTAGTATGTGTGATACAGTTATAATCCTTCTACATAAGTATGCTATGTGCCCAGGTATGCAATAGGTGTCAGGCATATTAAATGTAGTTATAATGCTTAAATGGGAATAAAATGCACCTCTACAGTGGGTCAGAGTGTATGTATATGCATATATGTTTGTCTAAGTGTGTGCATAGGCACAAGCTGCATTAGCATTCATCTAAACATAAAATGTATACTTTAATTATTAGATAGAAATATAACAGACCTCTACATCAGGTCCAAGCCACTGGTGTAGTGTTGTACCACCTCTGGCCATTGCCTGTTCACATAGCTTTATGGCCTGATGCATATCTTTCAAGTGGCCCCATTTTGGCTGCCGAATCAACCCTGCCAATTGTGAAAATGAACGATCAGTTACTCATCAGCAGCTATGATTCTCAAGGCCAATGGAATATAAATAAATAAGTAGGCAGTCAGGACATTGAAAGAGGATACAAAATGATAGAAAGGCATCATTAAGAAAATAGAAAGGAGGGTGGATTACCTAACTGGCTTCAAATAATCACGATCCATCTAACAAACAAGAAATGGATACCTTACTGTGTTAAATATTGTGAACACTTGATTAAACAGTTCAAAGGCCATCCACAGACATAGTCACTCCCAGAGAGAATATACAAGCTAGACAGGGCTTTGCTTTGATTGTGTCTTCATCATTTCCAAAAAGATCTGTAAACTGCCT